>JAJPUD010008115.1:79006-94090 GCA_023553655.1 Myrmecobius fasciatus | reverse complement strand
GAAGAATAACATTTGTGGGTGATTCAAAAGATAATGGGATTACCATATAAGAAATATAATGTGTATTTAGCAGGGTTAGTTAGTTTCTAGAACAAATCCAGCCTAAAGCATGTTTTCTATGACTTATGAGGTAAAAATCGTTATTATGTTTTAAAGTACAGTTTCACTAGAATACAACCATGCTTATTCGTTTATATATTGTCTATTGCTGCTTTTATGCTACAATGGAAAAGTTAAGTATCAGTAACAAAATTCACATGATATGCTCTATTCTTTTTACACACTTATCATAACAAAGCCATTATGCTATTTTTTCATTTGTTTATACAAGTATCTATCCATATGTATTTATCTATACATAAACACATAGATAAATACACGCACATAAATATGCATATATGTGTATGTCTATATTTTGAATACATACAAAATACATACATGGGTATAGAATGCATATCCATTCTGTCAAAATAAAAAAGAGAGATAAGGAGGAAAGTAATTTTATTTTTTAGCTCAGAGTCAAGATTTTTTTCTCCTGAATGACAAAAAAGGCACACAACTTTAATATAATAGTGATAGCTTTAGAAATTAGAGTTTTTGGTAAACTTGTTATTCCTTAATGAATTCATCATAAAATTATGAGACAAAACAGAGCTAACATATGAAACATATACCATAAAGTCAATTCAACCACAATTAATGTTGTTTGAATCACACATAATGCAAAATTGTTTTATATACATCCTGTCATGTCAACAGTTAAAACAAGAAGTGAGATCTGCATTTGCTTGCAAATTAACAATGGATATATTTTCCGAGTTCCAACTATAGTTCTAGTAGATTGTGTGTGTATGTGTTTGTGTTTTTTTTTTTGTGTGTGTGTTTGTGTATGTTTTGGACCTACATGCAAATGCAAAAGAACTTTTTTAATTTTCAAATTTCATTTAATTATCAAGAACAGAATATAGAATTCTATAAATACCTCCCAATCAATTAATAGGCTTATTTAAAACCATGTGCTTTGAACTTACAGCAGTATTTGGCAATATTTATCTATATAAGAAGATATTTTTAAGGAGGAAACCTGTAATCCCATTACATATCAGCATTAATAGATAAATATTCATAATCACTTTTGTTAATAAAGAAAAATGCCTTCTTACCCTTAATTAAGTAATATGTTGTTACACAAAAGAAATTTCATTCTCATTAATAGACTAGTATTACAAAAGTGCTCTATTCTTATATTTATATATAATCTTAGGTATTATAAGTATATATAAATGATTATAAGGTGATTTTAATTATTACACAAATATTATTCTAGCTTGAAGTTTGTCAGCACAAAATTGAGAGGTAAGCACCATGATTATACCCATTTTTCATTTGAGAAAGTTGATGCAAATGTAGGTTAAGTGATTTGCTGGGGATCACATGACTTGTAAATATATGAGTTTGGATTTGGACTTGGATTTGATTATAATGGGCAACTTTGCTACTTTTTCTGATATTTTCTATTGCTGAAACTCTTGCATTAATGTCCTGCTGCCTCATGCCTTAATTCTTCTTGGAATGACAGCCCTGTCTTCATATCAGTAATTGTGCTAGGGATTGGGATCCTGCTCTGAGTCCTGGGACTCTTGTTTAATTCTAATGTCTACTACCTCACTAAGTTAATATATTTTGAATGAGACCTAAGTCTCTTGACTATTTATCCTCATACTCTTTGAAAGTATTTTTTCTGTCAGATACTTTGAAGGTATCCTTCAGTTGTTCTCTCTTCAAATTTTCCTGGATCATCTGTCAAGTCTGGTTAATCATTGGATCTCAGTTCTGATACCATTTACCAAACACCAGAACTAGCAACATTGCATCTGAATTTTGATAAATTGCCAATATTTCCATGAAATGAACATGATATTACATAAATATTGACTAAGTAAATGATTAATTAAGGTTTAATGCTTGTGAATAAATTAAATCTTATGCAAAACTAAGGGCAGATTAAAAAGATGGGATGTGTGGATAATCTATGTGTATTCACAATCTATATTTTCCACTGTTAGATCAAAGTAATTTCTAAAAATTATTATACTTTAAAAAGGACGTGTACACTGTGTATATTTTTAAAATTTAAGCTTAGAGAGAAACACAGTATGTTAATTTGAAAAGAAAACTCTAATGATGCTTTGATTGTACTTCCAAGCATTTTGATTTCCCAGATTTGAATTCAAAATGATTTAATTTTGTAGGATTTAAGCAAAATGTAGATGGTATATTTGTAGGTACCTTCTCTTATCATGACTAATTTGATCTCCATGAGAATTGCAGTACAAGTTCAAAATTATGTCACATTAAAAAAAAGAAAATCAAGCATTCACAAACCTAAGAATTGAATATAGAAATATTTCCATATCACTAAACTGTTGATAATAGATTAACACATATATTATATTGTCTATGTTATTTAACTCAAAAGAATGTGAGGTACTTGGGGATAATGACATTCACTTTTTTTTTTTCACAGCACATTGAATGTACTTATGTAAACTTGGAATTTAACAAATGCTTATTTAATAGTTGATCAGGAATCTATTAGTGCTCTATTATAAAACATTTCCACATTATCTTTTGGTAAAAAAATAAGCAATTGGTAAATTTTCAAAATTGACTTCTGAAGTTGTGATAAAGGAACAAGGATAGATAGATTTTAAAAAGGTATAAATAATATAAAATATATTAAAGAGATATATTTTATATATATTTAATTTATATATAATACTTATACATTATGATTATACTATTTAATACATATGTATATATAAAAGATATATTTGTACAAAACAAACAAACAAATAAAACTTGTCATTTTCTTCCTCGCTTGTTGAGTCCAATATTGCAAAATGACCAAAATTTTCTAGATTATATCTGTGGAGTTAAATAAAAAATTAAAGATTTGTTTTAATTCTCTGTTTAAGTTGTTATGACCCTGGTGGACTAGTTGTGGGATCATGGATTTAAGTTTGGAGCAGCTATGCACGGAGTAACAGATGGAATGATTTCATGTGTGAATGAATGTGAGACTCAGATCTTTATCTAAACCAGATGTCAAAGTAACCTCTTTCCTTGCCTCCTGAAACCATTGCAATTTACCAAATATTGCAGCATCATGAGGTACCTAATGATAGGCTTAACAAAATTACTTGCATTGTTCTACTTAAAACCTAGTGATATAGCAATTAAGTTGCACAGAAAATAGAGTTTGAATTTTGAGTCACGAAGCCATAAGTACAAATTCTGCATTAGATGCTGCCTAGTTTTGTGACCCTGAACAAATCGCTTCTCTGCCTCAATTTCTTATTATTTTGTCATCAGAATTAAATTTCATATGAAAAGTACTTAAATTTTAAAGCAGTATATATTAAAGCTGTGATTAGAATCTTCATGATACCTGTTATGATTCTGAGCAATCAACCATAGCTGAACAAACTATTTATTTGTTTTATATAAATATATCTATAATAAAATGTATATAGTATATATATATATATATATCTCATAACATAAATATAATGTGTAAGTAATATATATATATCATAACATAAATATAATGTGTAAGTAATATATATATATATATCATAACATAAATATAATGTGTAAATATTATATATATATGTGTGTATATGTATATATATATATATATATATATATACATATACACACACACACTAAGTATACATAGTTTCCTGCTTAATCAAAATAGAAAAAAAAGTTTTGGCAAAATGAAGTTACTGTATTATAAAATTCATGTTCAATTTGTCATCATCTCCAGTAACTGACTTTGAGAAGAGTGATTAATGGACTAATATCAACCTAGAGAAAGATCTCTAATATTGTGCTGCAGAACGCTCTTCTCAATTCCATTCTTTCTGACATTTTGATCAATGACTTGAACCAAAGCAGGGATGATCTATTAACCAAATGCATAAATGACTCAAAGTTCCAGGAATGGTTAACACATCTGTAAGAGAACCATAATATAATAAAGGTATCAAAGAATTTGAATGATGTGATAAATCTAACATGACTAGATATAATATGATTACTTATAAAGAATTGTATTTATGTCAAAAATCTCTTTCATATGTATATATAAATGAAGCACTGATTGCAAAATTTTATTCACCAAAGATTAAAAAAAAATTATTTATGCCAAATACAAATGCAAACACTTTGGTAAAAAGAGCTATGTTAAAATAGAGGATTTTTTTTGCAACAATTTACTTTGAGATTTTTTTTGACAAGTTCAATGTGTCAATGATGTGGCATTGGTAAAAAAAATAATGAAACGCTTCAGTAAATTAATGAAATTAGAGAATCAAAAGTAGTGTGATCAATCTGGAAATCCTTTTGCTAAAAGTATAATTTGAGTTAAGTCTTGAACAAATCCATGGTAAACATGAGGCAGGGGCAAAATAGGGCAACATTTCATGTGTGGGGCAATGAATAAAATTGAGGGAGTAACTAAGGTATATCAAGCCCTATGGTGAATTAGGGGGTTGTCTACATGTGAAGACTTCCCAACACCATGTAGTTAGGTGAAGTAGATGTTGTGAAGTGTTTAGGGCTTGATTAGACATAGAAAAAACCAAGGTCATCTACTTCATCTTGAGTCATCATGAGTCATCTTGATTCTGTCCTTCCATTGGACAGTAATAACAAGAAGAGAGTCTGTAGCTGACAACTTTATGCAACTCTGCCTCACTTAAATCCAATTTATGCATGAATCAAAAGACATCACAATATCAATTTACCATTGGAAACTAGTAAGGCAAAAACTAGGCATTGACCCACACCTAACACCCTATGCCAAGATAAGGTAGAAGTGAGTGCATGATTTAAATATAAAGAAAATTATAAGCAAATTAGAACAACATAAGTTAATTTACCTCTCAGATCTGTGGAAAAGGCAAGAATTTGTGACCAGAGAAGAACTAGAGCTCATAATTGAACACAAAATAGAAAATTTTGATTATATTAAGTTACAAAGTTTTTATACAAACAAAACTAATACAGACAAGACAAGAATGGAAGCAATAAATTAGGAAAACATTTTTTACATTCAAGGGTTCTGATAAAGACTTCATTTTTAAAATATATACACAGTTGACTCAAATTTATAAGATTTCAAGCCATTCTCCAAGTGATATGAACAGACAATTTTCAGATGAAGAAATTGATACTATTTCTAGTCATATGAAAAGCTGCTATAAATCACTATTGATAAGAGAAATACAAATTAAGACAACTCTGAGGTATCACTATTCACCTCTGTTTGTCTTAGGTAACAGGAAAAGATAATGAGAAATTTTGGAGGGGATGTGGGAAAACTAGGACACTAATACATGGTTGATGGAACTGTGAATTTAATTCAACTATTTTGGAGAGCAATTTGGAAGTTGTCAAAGTGTGCATACCCATTGATCCAGCATTGTTTCTACTGGGCTTACTTCTCAAACAGATCTTAAAGAGGGAAAGGGATCTACATCTGCAAATATATTTGTGGCAACTCTTTTTGTAGTGGCAAGAAACTGGAAACTGAATTGATGCCCATTAGTTCTAGAAAGGCTGAATAAGTTGTGATATATGAATGTTATGGAATATTATTGTTGTGTAAGAAATGAACAGCAGGATGATTTCAGAGAGGTCTGGAGAGACTTGCATGAACCGAAGCTAAGTGAAATGAGCAGAACCAGATCATTGTATACGAAAAGAAAAAGATTATATGATGATCAATTCTGACGGATGTTACTCTCTTCAACAATGAGATGAGTCAGACCAGTTTCAAAGATCTTGTGATGAAGAGAGCCATCTACACTCAGAGAGAGGACTGTGGGAACTGAGGGTACTATATAGCATAGCATTTTCACTCTTTTTGTTGTTTTTTGCTTGCATATTTTTTTCTTATTTTTTTCCTGTTTGATTTAATTTGTTTTGTGAAGCAAGGTAATTTTATAAATGTGTATGCATATGTTCTATTTAACATATATGTCTTTTGGGGGATGGGATTTTCTTTTTTTCTTTTTTATTTATTTTTTTAATTTGTATTTTTTTATTTTCTTAAAGCTTTTTATTTGTATAACATATGTATGGGTAGTTCCCCAACATTGATCTTTACAAAGTTTTCCATTACAAATTTGACCCCCAGTCCTCTCCCCTCCCCTAGATGGCAGGAAGTCCACTACATGTTAATAATGTTGAAATGCTTGAGAAGTTATGCAGGAAAAATCCTATCTACAAGAGAAAAAAAAAAGAATCAGAGAAAGGCAACACAATGCAAGCAAATGTCAATAGAGATCATGAAAATGTTACGTTGTGGTCCATATTTCATATCCCTCTCTCTGGGTGTATATGGTTTTCTTCAGTGAACAATTGGAACTGGTTTGAAACAATTCTTTGTTGCAGAGAGCCATGTCCATTAGAATTGATCATCATGTAATACTGTTGTTGCTGTGTATGATGATCTCCTGGTTCTGCTCGTTTCACTCAGCATCAGTTCATGCAAGTCCCTCCAGGCCTCTCTGAAATCGTCCTGCTGGTCGTTTCTTACAGAGCAATAATATTCCATAACATTCATATACCATAATTTATTCAGCCACTCTCCAATTGATGGGCATCCCTTCAGTTTCCAGTTTCTAGCCACTACAAAAACGGCTGCCACAAACATTTTTGCACATGTGGGTCCCTTTCCCTCCTCTAAGATCTCTTTGGGATCTAAGCCCAGTAAAACCCCAAGGAATATCGTGGCTAAATTTCTTTTTTTATTAAAGCTTTTTATCTGCAAAACATATTCATGGATAATTTTTCAACACTGACTCTTGCAAATCTTTCTGTTCCAAATTTTTCTTCCCTTCACCCCACCCCACTCCCTAGATGGCAGGTAGTCTAATAAATGTTAATTATGTTAAAATATATGACAAATCTAATATATGTATACATATTTATGCAGTTATCTTCCTGTAAAAGCAAAATCGGATCTACAATGAAAAAAAAATCCTGAGAAGGAAAACAAAATGCAAGCACACATCAATAGAGAGTGTGAAAATGCTATGTTTTGGTCCACATTCATATCCCACAGGCCTCTACCTGGGCTTATATGGCTTTCTTCATCACTGAACAATTGGAACTGGTTTGAAACATCTCACTGTTGAAGGGAACCATGTCCATCAGAATTGATCATCATATAGTCTTGTTGTTGCTTTGTATAATGATCCCCTTGTTCTGCTCATTTCACTTAGCATCAACTATGCAAGTTTCTCCAGACCTCTCTGAAATCATCCTCCTGGTCATTTCTTACAGAACAATAATATTCCATAACATTCATATACCATAATTTATTCAGCCATTCTCCAATTGATGGCCATCCATTCAGTTTCCAGTTTCTAGCCACTACAAAAAGGGCTGCCACAAACATTCTTGCACATGTGGGGCCCTTTCCTTCCTTTATGATTTCTTTGGGATATAAGCCCAATAGAAATACTGCTGGGTCAAAGGGTATGCCCAGCTTGATAACTTTTTGAGCATAGTTCCAAATTGCTCTCCAGAATGGTTGAATCCACTCACAGATCCACCAACAATGTTTTAATGTCACAGTTTTCCCATATCCCCTCCAACATTTGTCATTATCTTTTCCTGTCATCTTAGTCAATCTGACAGGTGTGTAGTGGGATCTCAGACTTGTCTTAATTTGCATTTCTCTGATCAATAGTGATTTGGAGCACTTTTCATATGACTAGAAATAGTTTAAATTTCTTCATCTGAAAATTGGCTGTTCATATCCTTTGACCATTTATCGATTGGAGACCTGGCTTGAGTTCTTATAAAGTTGAGTCAATTCTCTATATATTTTAGAAATGTGGCCTTTATTAGAACCCTTAAATGTAAAAATGATTTCCCAATTTATTGCTTCCCTCCTAATCTTGCTTGCATTAATTTTGTTTGTACAAAAACTTTTTAACTTAATACGATCAAAATTATCTAACCTGTGTTCAATTAAAAGTTTCAGTTCTTCTTTGGATACAAATTCCTTCTTTCTCCACAGATCTGAGAAGTAAACTATCCTATGTTCCTCTAATTCTTCTATATATTTCTACCATGTTTAACATATATTTGATTACTTGCCATCTAAGAGAAGAAGTAGGGAAAGGGGGGGAATATGAACATGAGGTTTTGCAAGGGTTAATGTTGAAATTTTTCCATGCAGATGCATTGGAAATAAAAAGCTTCAATTAAAAAAAAAAAGATTATGCCTGACTGCTGAGTGCAAATTCTGAATCATACACAGGCCAAAGCTACTTTACAAATTGAGGAGAAATACCTGAAGTGGAACAAAGATCTGTCAGAAACATTTGTAGATCTGATAATGCCTTTTGATAATGTCAGTCATAAAGGCTTTTATGAAAAATTAGGTGAAAATTTTTTTGCCCAGATAAGTTCATCAGTAGTGACATTATTTCCATGATGGGATGCTTGCCTGGGTTGTGGACGATGTCCTCAAGCTTTCCAGTTCACCAATGAAGTGAAATCAGGCTATGTGTTTGCTCTCATGCTTTTTAGGGTGATTTTTCATGCTTTTAATGAGGATAAACATGGCATCAATCAGCTACTGCACTTACGACAAATTTTTCAACTTGAAAAGCCTATAAACCAAAAGTATAAACCAAAAAAGTAGAAGGAGTATCAGTCCATGATTTTTTTGTTTGTGCATGATTTGTTTGTAGATGTAGATGAGATATTAGCCTGAAGTTTTAACTATAGACTTACAGAACCATTATGGTCACCATATTGTTATATGGCTATGAAACTTTAACAGTATGTCAGCACTATGCCAGGAAAGTGAATCATTTTCATTTGTTTTGTATTAGGAAGATTCTGATTATTACCTGGAGGGATAAAATACTAGACACTGACATCCTTTCTGGAACTAAATTGTCAAGCATTCAAACTCTACTGCAGAGAGCAACTCTGTTTTGTTAGTCACATTTGTTTAAATTGACAAATATACATTTTCCAAGGAGAGTTAATGGAGAACTTACATGGTCTCTCTTAAGAATTTACAATTGATTGCATGAGTTGGGAGACACTGACACAAAATCATCCAGCACAGCATGCCCTCATCAGAGAAGATGCTGTACTCTATAACCAAAACAGAATTGAATTAGCTCAGAAAAAACTTGAGATGCACAAAATTAAAAAAAAATTCACCCCAAATGTTTATGGGGACCATAGCTGTGAGTCTAGGGGATATAATTGTTAGGCATATATCAAAATAATATTTGGCATGATACATAGAAAAATGATTTGATTTTCTTGTTATCTTGAAAGAGCAGAAATTGGATCAATGCATTGAACATGGCAGGTGACAAGATATTAGTAGTCTGAAAGATATCTGCCAAGAATTTATACTACATCCAAGGAGATTGACTACTACACATCATTTAGTGAGAGGAAAGGACATCAGATTGTTATATATTTGAACTTTTACGTTAACATGCACACAAAATTCAAAGAACCAGTAAAATCTTCCAGAATATTGGTTAATTTCTCTATATGGAATTCATATAAAGAATATGGGTAAAATAGCATAAGATCATGGGTTAAATTATATTTGTATTGATGTGTCAAAGAATGTAATATAAAGGTACAATTTATAATAATTGGAACTGAAAATGCTCAGGAGATAATGATATTCTTGTGACTGGAGGTGTTCTAGCAGGTACTGTTTGACTATTTGGGGGTTCGGACATAGTTAACTCTAAGGTTCATTACATGCCAATGATTCTGATTCCGTATAAAAGGAGGAATTAAATATGTCTTTAGAAAACAAGAAGCACTTGATTTTTAGAAATGCTAGTTTATTTCATAAAAATATAAAAATATAAATATACATTTATAAAAATATCATGAATGATCAACACAAAGACTTTTTAAAATCAATAAATATGGCAGGAGTAGTTGTAGTTGCTATTTAGATTTTTTTATATTAATTTACAAAGTAGTTGCACAAATGTCTCATATAATAAACGTGATTGTAAGCAAGATAAGAAAAGAAATTAAAGTTTCCTTAACTTTGAAAAGGCACAAAAAGCCTTTTAAAGGTCTCTTCAAAACTGATGTGACACATCTTCCTTCCAAGATTTTTAGGCAAAGAGTGACAAAAATTCTTATAGCTATACCATTCATATTGATTCATGTGGACATATTGATTAAGCAAACCTTTACTAAGACAACACTTACGTTATTTTTTTGTATGTTTGTATTTGCCCCCAAGTAAGAGAATGCAGGCCACTTTATTTAGAAATAAAGATATTACTTTCATTGATAATGATTTAGCAAGTCACTAGTAATTTTAATCAGTCTCTATCACTTTCATCTCCCCCATACATATCTGCAAGTTTTTTAAATCGGGGGCCCCAGTCACTGAGATAATTATAATCCTGGTTACCATCTGCAGTAAGAGATTCCAAAGAGCTGAGGGAATCTGCTATGGAATCATTCCCCTCGTAGGCATATGTTGCTAGGGAATCATAAGGTGGAGCACTGGGATCTGAATCATTCTCTTTTAATCTTCTGTGAATAAAGTCTTGTACATCAATGTTTTCCCACAGTGGAGCAGCCCTCCTTATCTGAAAAATACTTTCAGGCACAACATCTCTCCGGTGTTTACTGTCTTCTCTGGCTTCTGGATTCCGTAGTGTCCCAATGTCAAAAGCCTGTGTATCTTCTTCCCCACCCCCTTCATCATTGTAGGTTACAATATTGTCTCGAACATCATCTTTTGAAAAGATTAAGGGTTCCTTTTTCCTCTGTCTCTTGAGTGCAGTGAATAGCACAACTAGAACTGAGAAAGAAAATGAAAAAAGGGGATAACTTTTAAAGACTGGGAATAAAACATATTCTGGGGATCTGAGTTGGATAAAATTGTCAGATAAAATTGTCAGATTTTTGAAATCAGAGAGCCCTGAGACTCACGAAACATATAGCTAGATATTAGTGAAAATAAAATTCAGTTACTTTTTTTTAATTCATACTATATATTGACATTGGGCTATAATTAATTATCATACTTTATATATTTATAACATTTAAAAATGTTAGTCCTTTTCCAGTCCAGGTCTGGAATTTTGTGTAAGCCTCACAACAAATTATATAGCCCTGCTCCATTGAGGAAAGAACTATGAAGTTATGCTATCCCTTATATTTACTCAATATCTTAGGATTTGCTGACTTCCTAAATTTAGAGGAAAAGCTTGTGGTTTTATGTACTATGTATGTCTTCTGCTTTTGTTTATTTAACTCTTCAGAAAGGAAGCAGAACTTGATGTGCCATTTATGAATAGACCTATTTTGAAAAACAAAAAAACAAAAAAAAACTATTTGGGATGGTGCAATGACTCATGGTGCTCCAAAGCCTTTATATATGACATCAACATTTTAGATATAGTTTATACTTAAGAAGCTGGATTTTATTCCATTTTAGCTAAATATAATGCAATATACCTTTAGCCTCAATATCATTTAAAAAATGTTCTGTGAATTTCTACTTTTAAAAAAATCAGCTCACAATTGGCTACTCCACTCCTTTAAACTTGTATCTTCCATTTTAATTCCAAAGATGGATATCATTTTAGAATGATCTCTTACTTTTTGTTTCTTTCATTTAAATTTGCATATTTGTGGGAGAGGAAACGTGTCAAACTGCCTAGAACTATGACTTTCAAAAGATGGTTTTGTGTATGACCACACTGCAGCCACTGTATTCACATAAGAAAAGACAAAAGGAGGTTAAGAAATATCTGTTTAGTATACTTATTCTGAAGAACTTGGGTCATATAAATAACAAAAGTTCTAGAATGGGAGATAATTTCAATGGAAGAAAGTGCTGGAGATAAATACAGTAACTACGAAGAATGATGAAAAGTGAAAACAGGGCACTTTGGACTTTTCTAGTTGATTTAATTGAAAAAAGGGGGAAACATGTCACTTCCTTTGTGCAAAGAGAAAAGTTGTTTGCATTTGATAAATATAAATTTTCCAAATTCAAGAAATTTATTGGAAATTGGCAGTTCTACTTATTAATGTTTTATTTATATAGAGAAATGCACAATGTATAGTACATATTTTGCACATTGGTACTACTATGTGTAATTGAAAGAAACTGCTCAAAATCATAGTTCCTTATGGATAAAGGAAATGAGATAAATTCAGGAGTAGTTGGAGCAAATGTATAATCAAAACTGAATCATCTTGAGGACATAAAAAATATTTTTAATGTATGTGAACAGTTGCATCCTGGCAGCTGGTTGCATTTATTTGTGTATTGGCTGCTGGCATGACTTGCCCCTTCCTCTACACTAAGAAAATGTTTTTTGTTTGTTTTTTTAAAAAGAATTTCTATCATTTTAATTGCACAAATGATTTCTCAGCAGTTTCCCTCAGGCTTTCACTGAAGTCCTGCAAGAGTTTCTGGCCAATGGGAAGTTATCCAGGTGGTCTGTGAGGGTGTTCAGTGAAAAGCAGCCAGCTTGGAATAACATTTGAAAATAAATTTGGCTAGCCTCACTGCCCTCAGCATAAGGATTTCTGGCTGAACAGCTAGGAAAATGAATGTTTTGGAATTGTTTGACAATGGAACAACTGTTTAATTGAATCAAATGGTTGTCCTGTTAGTATATATTCAAATAATACATTTGTTTTTGTGAACCCCACACTTATTTGGGAAAAAAAATTATAAGCTTTGATGTAGTCATGGTGACAAATCAAAATAAATACACTCTCATTTCTTTCATTGGAGTATTACACCTTTATATAAGAAATTCATACTGCAATTACTACAGGTGCTCCTTGTAATTAGTATGAGCATTGCAAAAGTTTTAATGCATTTGCTTATTAAACATTAGACACTGAATATTTTTTACCAAATTCATTCTCATTTTGGAATTGTTTATAAACACCCGCAGTGTCAGTCTGCCCTTCTCAACATAATTACAAAGTATCCAGCTAATGCCAATGTGTAAACCTTACTAAGAGAATATGAAAATGAAAATGACGTTGTGTATTCTTCACCTACAAGTGTTTTGCAGATGCAATGCTGATAAAAAAGAGGTAGATGTTTTCAACTTGAAAGAACATTTATTTACAGTTACTTACTAAGCAGAATGAGAATGCATAGGAGAATAGCAATGAGAGCTCCTGTACTCAGACCAGCTGAAAGGATCAAGGCTTCTGCATTGCAGGACTGCATATTTCCTTGGTTATCACAGGCACACACACGGATAGTTAGTGTTCCAGTACTACTTTGGATTGGATAATCATTGTCAAATATTAAAATTGGTAGGAAATAAGTATTCATTTTATGGCGGCTATACCCATCCTTTCGAGTCAGGACACCAGCTGTGTTATCTATAAGAAAGAGTAAGAATACATATGATAAGCTATTAAGTATATGATAGAAGTAAATAAATAAATTTGATGATTAAGGCTCACGTATACCTTTATTATCTACAATTGTGAAGTTTGGATTAAGAGGAAATTCTGGTACTGGTTCAAAGAAGAACTTATGTCCTCGAGGAGGGTCATCTTTGTCCATGACACTGATTGTCTGAATCAACTGGAAATATAATAATTATGTTGGCATTAGAATGAAATTTAAATTGGTCTGATTGCTTGAAAATGTTTCCCTAAATCATGTAGATTTTAGAATTATTTAAAGAAAAATTTCCAATGTAGTTATGTTATTATTTATTTGTATGCCTCTTTCTTTAATGCAACTTTTGGAATAAGAATATGCTTAATATATATCTTTTACCCTTTAACTATTTCTTTAGTAGCAGAATATCAAACAAAAGGCTTTTAAATTGATTTCATAAGAATTGATATGTAGATTCCAACTTCAAGTAATAATTTACATGTGTATCTAGAACTTGGGACTGAGCTTAAAAAGAAAGGTAATAATTGATATTGTGAGAGTAAATGGTATTGAAAAAAAGAGCTTAAGAAGAAAAAAGGAGAGAAAATAAACATGGAACCTTAAGTAATGCCCATCTTTAATAGATCAGGAAGAGGACAAAAAGTGAGAAAAATATTTTTGATATTAATGTTGTTTTTATTATTGTTGTTATTGACTAGAGAGAACTGCTCATATTTGCAAAAAGATGGGAAAGGAGAGACTGAACATTAATGAGAAAGATGACATAAGATTAGGATTAAGATCCTATAGAAGATGTGCAAGAACTGGCTAAAGAATACAGGTAGAGTTGTTTTTTCTAAGAAAGGGAACAGGATGCATCCCCCTTCCTCTGAGATGAAGAAAGGAGGAGAGATGAATGATGCAAATGAAATGTGCTTAAGAGTGAAGAAGGAGAATAGAGAGAATTCTACTTAGTTTTCTAAGTCTTCTTAGCAGAATAGAAGTCTAGCCTTTTATTCTACGTGTAAAATATGGGTGTGTGGAAGGGATATTAATTTTTAAAATGATTATAATATTACTTATTATTCCTTATAATCATTGTTATATGAATTAAATAAGAATTTGAGGAGTTAAATGGAAAATTTTCAAAATAAAATTGCAGACATAACAGAGTTTATACAACAAAGTTTCAGCTTATAATAGTTGAAATGAATGAGATTCCATGACTTTCTCTAATATTGTGAAGAAATTTGGGAAGGATGAAGAGTAAAATAAGTGGTAGAATTTTCCAAGATTTAGATTTCCACATTGTTAATGATGAAAACATGTTTTTTGAAATGAATCAACAATTATCCATCTATTTGACTTTGGATTAGTTACCCCAAAAATATTTTCCAGCTCTCAAATTCTGATTGATTCTGCTCGAAGTGATGATTAACTTATCCAAATGCCCTCTCTGTCTCTTTCTTTCTCTCTCTCTTTCTCTTTCTCTCTCTCTCTCTCTCTCTCTCTCTCTCTCTCTCTCTCTCTCTCTCTCTCTCTCTCTCTCTCTCTCTCTCTCTCTATATATATATATATATATATATACATATGTACATATATATATATATATATAT
>JAJPUD010008115.1:0-70769 GCA_023553655.1 Myrmecobius fasciatus | reverse complement strand
GTGTCTGTGTGTGTCTGTGTCTGTGTGTCTTTATGTGTCTGTGTGTCTTCTTTCATTTACATCAAAATATTTGACTAACAGATATGAGAGCACAAAGGGGAGTTTCAGTGTGCTTGCATACATATGTACATGTGTATAGGTTATATATGGACCACTGAGTCATAAATTTTTCATGGTAATATATATATATATATATATATATATATTTGCTTTTCACTGAGGCAATTGAGGTTAAGTGACTTGGCCAGGGTCACACAGCTAGGTAATGTTAAGTGTCTGATACCAGATTTGAACTCAGGTCTTCCTGACTTCAGGGCGGGTGCTCTATCCACTGAGCGACCTAGCTGCCCCTTCATGGTAATATTTTGAACTATTTTAACAAAAAATTTTCCTTTACTATATGGTTACAAATGATTTTAATGTTAATAGAGTTAACAAATTAGTGAGCAATTTAGATCTACTTTAAGGTAATATATCCTATGAACATAAATGTATGCATTTTATTTTCAATTTATGAATTTTCAACTAGAAAATTGTATGACTATTATGTAAAATCGTATATTTCTAATGCAAATTCATTGCATGATCAATATTAGAAAGACCATTAAAATAATGGCAAAGCAACTCTCCTGGCAGAGCTCCTAAAAAGCAGATAAAATAATCAATAAGAGAATCATCACTCATAATTTTCTTTATCATAGGTAAAGGTCATCTTTTCAGTCTGCAAATAGCTTCAATAAGGATTTCCTCCCAGTGATGTGATGACAGTCAATATCAGCATAACAATGACTATGCAAAATTGTTTAGTATCTATAGCATCTTCATTATATCTTTGCTGCATAAATTAATGCAAATCGTATTTTTCTTCTCTTATATTCCTAGGCATCTATAACAAAGAGCTTTCTCTGAAGTCAGAGTAAGCAGTAAGCATTTACATAAAATAAACAGGTGACAGAGGGGAAAAAGAACAAGCCATTTACATTTCAGTATATTGATGTGTGAAAAGAATTTGGGACAAGAGTATCAAAGGGAAATCTTCCTGAGCTCAACTGCCTAAACAGATTGATAGAAGAAGAAGAAGAAAGAGAAGAGGAAGAAGAAGAAAGAGGAGAAGGAGAAGAAGAAAGGGTGAAAGTGTTAGACAGAGACAAGACAGAGATAGGCAGCAGACAGAGCACAATTTTATGTATAGCATGGATTTACCTGTCCAGGTTTTGCATTTTCACAAACAAATGTTTCATAATATTTGGCAAATTCTGGTGCATGGTCATTTATATCTAAAATTCTGATGAAGACAGGAATGTGAGTACTTTGCTTTGGATTATCTGGAATGAAAAAAAAATAACAAGCAATCTCTGTCTCATTTGCAAAATTACAATGATGTCACTTGGACTATTTGTAACCTAGCAACAAGTAACTTCTATGATTTTTCATTTTCTAGATTGGATCACTTATGAACTTCAGTATACTTAGAAGACCCAAATAAAAAGAGGAATTACTATAAATTAGAATATGATATTAATCCTCAACTAATTATCTTAGCATTATTATTTGATTTATGTTGTTTTCTCTGGATCACAAAAGAGACCTAAATGTTATGTACATGTAGAGGTATAAATGCATTTATGTATATATAAACATTACCCCAGGCTGAGAGCAGATCTATTATTTCATTAGTATAGGGGATTTCCATATAAAACTAACTCCCTTCACTAATTCAAGTGAGAAACTAATCTTAGATAATTGCCTGGCATTCTCAGAAGTTAAGTGACTGTTTTAACAGTAGAATGTATTAGATCTAGGAACTGAGTTTAGATCTTCTTGACACCAAAGAGAGATTGAATTCTCTTTAACAATTTAAATTATTGTTTCATTCAGTGTGTTTTTGAATATCTATATCCTCTATCTCCTTGTTTGTGTCTGACTGTCTGCATATTTTTATATCAATTCTCCTAAGTTTTCTTGAAAATATGACCCATAAATAAAATATACTTCTTTCTATAGTCAATGCAGCATTTTATTTATTTATTTATTATATTTTGGTGAGGCAAATTGAAGCTATGTGACTTGTTTGGGGTCACACAGCTAATGAATATCAAATTTCTGAAATCAGATTTAAGCTCAGGTCCTCCTGATTCCAGGCCTGGTGCTCTATTAATTCTCAGTCTAGCTGTCTCTAAACTTAACATTAACAATAAAAATATATTTTTCAGAAATGTATGATATACAAATAGAAGGGTATAATATAAAAAAGGAAAACAAAATTCATAAGACTGATTCTTAAGTATGGTTGTGTGCTAATGAAATAATAGCTTTGGATAGATCAATCTCCAACTTACTAATTTCAGTTGCGGTAATGGTAATGTTGTGCCACGGAAATGATTCTCGATCAAGGGGTTTCAGTGTGAAGATTGATCCATTTGCAGAATGGATATTAAATATTCTGTCCATATCAGTGTGTCGATCCACTGAATATCTATCAGGAAACAGAGGCACATGTCAATATGTTTCACAGCTGTAAGCTGTATTACTGCTGTTTGAAGAAACAAGTAATTTGACAAAATACATCTAGATGATTTATGGATTGTAACTCCAAGACTCTATTAACATTGGTATTGACATTTTGGAATGAATCTACATACTTGGTGTTTTCTATCTTTGCTCTTTTGCAAGAACTAATTATGAAGCATTTCCAACATTCTGCTAAAGTTAACCTAGAATAATAAAAGAATTGCTGCTAGGTTAACTTTAACAGAATGTTGGAGATGCTTAATAATTAGTTATTGAATAGAATTTTTGACAAATAATAGAGTAACCTTTTTAAAGAGACTCATATCTCTATCCTAATAGATTACAAATGAGTTGATGCAGGTTGCTGTTTTAACTAGAATTGCAAACATAACTAGGTGATCTCAGTTGTTCAATTGTGTCCAACTCTTCATGATCCCATTTAGAGTTTTCTCAGTAAAGATACTGGAGAGACTTGCCATTTCCTTCTCCAGCTAATTTTTTTCAAGAATTGAGGAAACTAAAGCAAACAGAATTAATTCACTGGCCCAGTCATGCAACTAGTCTGAAGAAAAATTTGAAATCAGTTCTTCCTCACTTCAGAATCAGTGTTTTATTCATCATAGTGCTGTCACCTGTCTGTATCAGGTGATTTGTAGCTAATTATAATAGCATCAAAAACTTCTATGAAACCAAAAGTCTCTATCTTTAATGTTCTATTCTTCTTGTTGTTGTTGCTTTAAATCCTTGTAGTTACTCATTATACAGGGTGTATTATGGAGCACCAGAAAGTTCTGATTTTGCATTCATTGGTTTTAACAAATCTGTCAGGGAACACATTATAGAAAATATTATCTTATAATGTAACTTTCTGAACAGTTGCCAGTGATCTACAATTAGAAATCCCTCAATTCCCCAAAATTTATTATTACCTTTATTACCTAGCTTCTCAATGGTTTACTGTACAATATTTTGATTTCTGTTTTTGTCAACTTTGTTGAGTCATTTATTGATGAAATAATCCATATTCTATAGCTGACATAGAAGCAGAGCATAAAGCAATTTGGTAGAATTTTTCTTTATGCTAAACTAAGAATTGAATTACCCAAGGGGACAGCCAGCCTACATGCTCCTTGGCCTTATCACATACCAGAAAATTTCACCATTGCATACTGCCCCAGAGACTAGGTAGTATCCAATTATTCTGATATATTTCTTGCTGGCCTACTGACTTTATATCTATAGTACTTAAATAAAGATACAACATCTGTCAAGCATTATAGTGAGTTTGAAAATTACAGCTTTTTACCTAACATTTCCTATATATTCTACCTGGATAATGCTGTCAGTTTTAGCACTGGTTTATTCTCTTTGAATAATGACTATATAATTCCAAAACCAAACACATCGCATTTTTCTATCTACATATATAAATATAAAACTATGCTTGTATGTATATATGTATACACATGGACATATATAAATAAGTGAATATATGTATCTATCTATGGCATGACAGATCTTATTTTTAGCCTTTCAAATAACTAATAAATTTGTTGGTTCTATTTGGTGGGGGAAATTCCACCTTATCCTCAAAACCCTTGCCATGACATTATATATAACAGCAATTACTGCTTAGGATATTTGTTCATGTGAGATCAACTGCTGCTCTATCATCATGTAAATTAAGTAGTCTAAAAATGATGTTCCTCTGCTTATCAGAGTATTATTTTATAAAAATATACCATGCTATTTATTATACAATTTCAAGGACAGGGAATTATTCAGTGTAGACTAGGATTCCTTGTTATACCTCATATTCATACAGTTATTCAACACACATTTACTGACAGCCTTTTGTGTAGTTGATGTTACTTTTAAGAAAGATATATCATACATTGTTGGTGGAACTGTGAACAGATCCAACCATTCTGGAGAGCAATTTGGAACTATGCTCAAAAAGTTATCAAACTGTGCATACCCTTTGACCCAGCAGTGTTTCTACTGGGCCTATATCCCAAAGAGATTTTAAAGGAGGGAAAGGCACCCACATGTGCAAAAATGTTTGTGGCAGCCCTTTTTGTAGTGGCAAGAAACTGGAAATTGGAAGGATGCCCATCAATTGGAGAATGGCTGAATAAATTATGGTATATGAATGTTATGGAATATTATTATTCTGTAAGAAACGACCAACAGGAGGATTTCAGAGAGGCCTGGAGAGACTTGCATGAATGGATGCTGATGAAATCAGTAGAACCAGGAGAACATTATACAGAGCAACAAGACTATACGATGATCAATTTTGATGGACATGGTTCTCTTCAACAATGATGTGATTCAAATCAGTTGTTCAGCGATGAAGATAGTCATATACATCCAGAGAGAGGCCTGTGGGAACTGAGTGTGAACCACAATACAGCATTTTAACGCTTTCTGTGAATATTTCCATGCATTTTGTTTTCCTTCTTAGGATGTTTTTTTTTTCTTCTCTTTCTAGATCTGATGTTTCTTGTGCAGTAAGATAACTGTATAGATATGTACACATGTATTGTATTTGTCATATAATTTATCCTATTTAGCATGTTAATACATTACCTGTCACCTAGGGGTGGGGGGTGGGGGGAACGAGGGGAAAAGCTTGGGGAAAAAAAGTTTTTTGCAAAGGTCAATGTAGAAAAATCACTCATATGTTTTGTAAATAAAAAGCTTTATATTTAAAAAAAGAAAGATATATCATAAATTATGTACATGAAAGAACTAGAAAATGAACTCTGTGTGGTGTGTGTGTGTATATATGTATGTATGTATGTGTGTGTTAAGAATCACCTTCTGTGGAGACCTTTTAGGAAGAGGCATTAAAATTAAGGGTGAATTGAATTTTTGGAGCAGAAGGTTAGGGAAATTTTAGGTAAAATTAATATTTGAAATCTGTTAAGAGAAGTAGTGGAGAAGGGAAAAAAGATTTATGGCAGTTACTGAAAGATGAAGTTGAATAGGTGAGATGGAGGCAGATAATATGAATCACCAGAATTTGAAATTGATTCATTCATCCTAAAGAAGCCATAAAGATTTCTTTTTCATTATATTCTTATCATTTTTTGAACCAAAGTATTATATACTGACATTTGTTAAGGATCATGATATTCTTGAAAAAAAAGTAACAAAGGCTTTTTTCCAAAAAAAAAGCAAGAGGAAAGATCTTCTAAAATAGCAATAAATCATAAGCTTCTTAGGAACAAATGAACAGGAGAAAATTGGCAAGAAAAAAAAATTTCTAGTATTCAAGAATTCAACTCATATACTTGTGGAATATGGAAAAGGGAATTTTAGTGCTTAGTGCTATAGTACAAATTTGTAGTGGGACAATTAATTGATGGCAGAGAAAAAATATTCCATAGAGGGAATAAGAGAAAACAATCTGCATTAAATTACTTCTTACAAGACATTGTTCTCTAAATAATAAAGGCACACTTTGTATGACCAACATTAATAATAATACACAGAATATTTTACCTTATATCATTAATTCTGATGAAACAGTTTTTTCTTCTTTTCCCATTCCCTGAACCACTTCTTTTATTTTTGTCCTTTCTCATTTGATCATAAATGTAGACTTTTTAAAGGAGTATGTGTGAAGAATAAACTTGAAATATATGTGAGAAAGACCTGACTCAAATATGCACTCAAATACCTGCTATCTGAGCAACCTTGTACAAATCACTTAACCTCTGTTGCTTCAGTTTCCTCAACTGTGATTTGGGATAAAAATTGCATTGACCTCCCAGGACAGTTTCAGTATAAAATAATGTTTGTAATGTGCTTACTATGGTACCTGGTACATAGAAAGTGGTGTAAAAATGGTATTACCCCACCACCACGACCATCACCACTACTGCTTCTCTAACTACTATTACTATAACTACTTCTACTACTACTATTACCACTACTACTACTATTACTACTACTACTACTACTACTACTACTACTACTACTACTATTACTACTATTACTACTGATATTATTACTATCTATTGTACTACTACTACTACTACTGCTACTGCTGCTGGGGCTACTATTATTATTACTGCACCAAATTTAGGGGCAAAAAAAAACAGCACAGAGGGAAGAATTTATATTAGGTTTAAGAGAAAAAAAAATGAATGAGGTGAGGAATACTAGAACTGATTTTTTATTACTGTATTATTCTTACTTATGGAGCAGAAAGGCGGTGTAGAGGAGTATTTCTCAAACTTTTTTTCATTCCTGACCCTTTTTTGCCAAATTTTTGTGACCCTGGGTATAAGTACATAAAATAGATGTAAAAATAAAACATTTACTGATGATAAATCACAATTTTATGACCCCCACATTCAGTTACAAGCTCCCACATGCAGTTGTGACCCACAGTTAAAGAAGGTGGGATATAATGCTGACCTTGGAGGCCCTGAGTTAAGATCTGGTCTTAGATACTTATTAGCTCTGTGACCCTGGCCTAGTGAGTTATCCCTGTTTGGCTCAATTTCCTCCTCCAGGAAATAAGCAGGAGAAGAAAATGAGAAACCACTCTGATATCTTTGCCAAGAAAATCCCAAATAGGATCATAAAGATTCAGATAACTAAAACAACTGAAAAACAACATAACTTATTTAAATGAATTCAAAAGTCTTTATGTTGAATTATCATTTTTGTTTTTTGTTGATCAGTGAAATTGCCATTTGTTGAAAATGGCATTCATAATTATCTGAAGGAAACAATTGCCAGATTATAATAAACGCATGCATACCTAGGGATAAGGAAACCCTTTTACAATACTGGAAATATTAGATTTGTACTAATGCATGCCTCATAGTAACAAGATGTTTCTTAGGTTAAGAGCAATTCACTTCCTACTCAATATAGGAGTATATAATATACCACGTATGGTTTTCGCTTCTTTCCTACACATTTACATGATGGGCAAAATTCTAATAGTTAATAATGTAAAAAACAAATATCACTGACTCTGGAGTTAGAGGACGTAGGTTCAAATTTTACCTTAGATCATTACTGTGTGACTTTGAACAAGTCATTTACATTCTCAACAAAGTACAGTGGAACCTCAGCATCACACAGTAATTGAGGTGCACACTAATGAATACATTCTTAAAAACAGATGCTGTTATTCAGCAACATTTAGGAATTTTGCATTGGTGATAATAAATAGAGAATAATGGAATAAGCAATGGGCAAGGAAGTTAAGGAAACTGAGTCTTTACCTTGAGTTCATTAATAAATATTTGATATATGTGCATATATATATATACATATGCATACATATGCATGTGCAAGTATCCCCTATACTAATGAAATCACATATGTTCTACATCCAGATACCTAAATTTCTTCATTTATATCTAGATACCAAATGACTATATAGCTGGATATATGCACATAAATGTATGCATACACATATGTATATATTCAACATTCTTAAATTAATATATGCATACAATATAAGGATTGGAACAGCAGTAGCTATATGGTGCGACTATGTCTTAAAACATTGCTTACCAACTGTTAATCCTTATTCATGCCATATAACTATCTCAATTCTCCTTCTCCTTAATATTAATTATCATAAAAGTGTCAATGTAATATGCTATATACTAATTCTAATTAAATATAGGAGGAGTTCTAAATAGTTCATGACAAACAAACTTTAATATGGAATCTTCTATGTGGGTGTTTGCAGATATTGTGTTAATTGCAAAAACCCCTCTGCATTCAAACACTGAGGCCTTTCTTAATGAGATTCATGATAAATTGAAAGAGATATGCCTAAAATGTATGTAGAAAAAACAAGGACAAAAATGCCCTCTTTCTTATTCCATGCAGTTCACATGAAAATCCATCAGTACCTTTTACAGGCACATCAGAAGATGAATTAATTGGACCAAATTTTGAAAAGAAAGAATCCTCTTTTTTCTTGGTAAAAGTTTATCTTACTTTTATAATAATAAATGACATTTTTAGAAATCTTTCATGATTCTAAAGGGAATCTTATTTTCAGAATGATCTTGTGAGTTAAGTGCTAAACATAACATAGATACTACTATTCCTATTTTACAAAGAAGGAAAGTAAGGTTGACAGAAAGCTTCCTATAATAATAGCTAGCATTCATGTAGAGATTTAAGTTTCCAAACTATTTACAAATATTATTTTATCCTCATTACTTTGGTAGGTGATTACTATTATTATGCCATTTAAAATGAGGAAACTAAGGCAAAATGAGATAAAATGACTTCCCCCAGCATCACATAGCTAGCAACTATTTGAGACCAAATCTGAATTCAAATTTTCTTGACTCCAAGTTCAGAGATCCAACCATTGTACCACCAAACTACTTCAAATCCCCTAAGAAAAATTTGAACTCAGATCTTCTTGTTTCCAAATCTAGCACATTGTTCATTTCACCAAGCTACCCGACAATATTATATGGTTGTGAATTTTATATATATAGCCTAAAGCACAATGGAGGGACCTATTGTGGATACAAGCAGTTAAAGTGTTTTTGCAAATACACACATATACACTCAGAGAATAAATAGCAAGAGCCATTGAATCATCAAGAAATACTATAATAAATGCATTCGAGAGTAGTAAGTAGGGATAGAGTGTTTGGCATATATATGTTTACATTTATATATATATATACATATATAATAACTTCATATAGATTTTTTTCTTAGAAACAGTCATTTTAATAAAAAGGAATAGAATAGATACTGAGCAGATTCTTTCATTGACACAGGGATGGCCAAGTAAATTTTCTGCTCTTGAGGATAATACTGTGCCATTGCTTACAAGAGGGAGCAAATGTAATATAGAAAGCCAAAGATGAAAATATAATTTTGATACTGAAAACAACAATAAAAAATAAGAAGAATAACAAATATTTTCCTCAGTTAAATATGGAAGGGAAAATGATAATTTTTACCAAACACCTCAAATGTAATCCATTTTGCCACATATTGCTACAGAACCTCTATTTGAAAGCTTGTAGAGAAGGTACAGAGCTACAAGAGCACAGTTTAAAAATTCAAGTCTGAAGTTCATAACAGGGTTAGAATCACCAGTACGTGAGAGATTTCATTACAGCAAGGAAATACTGAAAGAAAAAGCAAGCAAACCAAAAAAAAAAAAAAAACCAAAAACAAAAACAAAAACAAACAAACAAACAAAAAAAAACCTCTTGCCCTAAAACCTGAGTAGATTTTGTTTAAAGGGAGATATATGGATATATGTATACTAGGCAATATGTCAGAGTGGGATAGACATAGGAGTGGGAGTCAGATGATAGATAGTGGGTTCAATTGTGGCTCCCAAATAACTGGTCATATAATTTGGGTCAAATCACTTTTTTCTCTTTGGTTCTCCATCAGCACAATGAAGGATATGATGATCACTAAGTCTCTTCCATTTTGAGCACTATTTGATTTGATGCTTGGATCTTTCTGCAGATCTGCTGAGGGGGGGGCAAAATTTATTCATTCTTCCCATCAGTTTTATCCCAGGATTTTCCTTGAAAAGAAAGATGCCTTTATTTTTTTATTTTTATTATTTTTTTAACCAAAGAGAGACCTTTAAGGGCTTAGTTCATTTTGCAGTAATGTAAATTCAAGTTTCTCTATTCATAATATTTTGCTCACTAGATTCTCCCTTGTGAAGCTGAAGTAAGAGATGCTATGTCAAATATCGAAAGGTCTTTTCTCAAAGTTCTTTTGTCCTCTACATAGCTTTTCAAATAGCTATCACACTCTTCTCCTCAACAGTCTTTTCTCTCTAGTTTATTTTTTCCCAATCGCTGAACATAATTTTCTTCTGGTTTTCTGCTAACTTCTCAGACCATTCCTCCTAAGTCTTTTGCTGGATCATCATCCATTTGACTTTCTCTAACTATAATCATCCCACAATGCAATGTCATGGTTTACTTGTCTTCTCTATTTCTCTGCTTCTTCTGGGGTGATCTTATCTGCTCCTCTGGCTTTAATTACCATATCTAAGTTGATACTTCTAAGGTCTATCTATTCTGCCTGTACCTCTCTGCTGATTTTCTAATGCTTATCTCTAATTGTCCTTTAGCACCCATTATTATTAAAAACTCTAGAGAATATGGGAATAAATGGAGTTTTCTTTAAAATTATAAGAAATATGTGCAAAAAACTATCAGCAAGCACTGTGCTTAATAGGAGTAAGCTAAGAACCTTCCCATTAAGGTCAAAGTTGAAATAAGGATGTCTGTTACCACTGCTGCTATTCAATATTATACTAGAAATATTGTTTTTTTTAAATAAAATAATAAAAAACTGAAAGAATTAAAATAGACAATTAAAAAAATGTTGCCTTTTATAGATAATGATATTATACTTAGAAAATCAATTTTAAAAACTACTTGAAATAATTAACAACCAGAAAAGTTGCAGAATATAGGATAAATCCAAATATATCATCATTATATGTATATATTACCAACAAAGTCCAGCAATAAAAGAAATAAAGAGAAATTCCGCTGCAAATAACTGCAACAATTTGAAATATCTAAGTATCTAGCTGCCAAGAAAAAGCCAGGAACCATATGAACACAATTAAAAACAGTTTTCACACAAATAGTTAGTATAAACAATGGGGAAAATATCAATTGTTCATGGGTAGTCAAGCTAATACAATAAAAACAACAATTTATCTAAAATAATTTACTTATTCCATACCATGACAAAGTACAAAGTACATCCAACATTTATTTAAAGGGCTAAAAAAAAAGACAACATCTAGAAGAATAAAATGTTAAAAATCTGAAGGAAATTAATGAAAAAAAATACAAATAAAGGTGTCCTAGTAATACCAGATATTAAGCTATATTGTAAGACAAGAATCATTAAATCTAGTATTGTCTAAGAACTAGAATAGTGGATCAAGGGACATGATAAAGTACACAAGACATAGTCGACAATGATTATAGCAACCTACTGTTTCATAAACACAAATTTCCCAGCTTTTGGGATAAGAATTCATTATGTGACCAAAAAAAAAATGCTTGGAAAACTGAAAAACAATAGGATAGAAACTAGATATAGAACAACATTTCATACCATATACCAAGATAAGGTCAAAATGGGTATATGATTCAGACATAAAGGTTGATACAATAAGCAAATTGGGAGAGCAAGGGATAGTTTATCTTTCAGATCTATGGGGAAGGGAAGAATTATGAATAAACAAGAGAGAAATTAACACAGAATGCAACATAGATCACTTTTATTACATTCAGTTAAAATGTTTTTGCACAAACAAAACTAATGCAAACAATATTAGAAAGAAAGTAGAAAGATGGGAAGCAATTTTTATATCCAATGTTTTTGATAAAGGCCTCATTTCTCAAGTATATGGAGAACTGAGACAAATGTATAAGAATACAAGTTATTCCTCAGTTGATAATTGGTCAGTGGATATGAACAAGCAATTTTCAGATGATGAAATTAAACCTATTTATAATTATATAAAATGATGTAAATCATTATTAATTAGAAAAATAAAAATTAAAATAACTTACCTATCAGATTGGCTATGATAATCATGGGAAAGAAGTAGCAGAATTAGAACACTACTGTGTTTTTGCTGAAATTTGAACTGACCCAAGTATTTTGGAGATTAATTTGGAATTACACCCAAATCCAGCAATGCCACTCCTAGAACTGTATCCCAAAGAGATTATAAAAAAGAGGAAAAAAAACATATAAAAATATTGATAGTAGTTCTATATGGATATTTTAGGGGAAATAATTGGAAATTGAGGGACTCTGTCAATTGTGTAATGGCTGGATATTTTATGGTATATGAATGTAATGGAGTATACATTTACTATAAGAAATGAATAGATGAATTTCAGAAAAAAATTGGAAAATCTACATGAACTGATATGTAGTGAATTGAGCAGAAACAAAATAACCTTGTACATAGTAATAGTAACATTATGTAATGATAAACCATGATATATTTAGCTCTATTCAGAAAAACTATGTTCCAGAATAATTCCAAAAGACTCATGATGGAAAATGCCATCCATTTCCATTGAAATAACATGGATTCTGAATGAAGATTTTTTACTTTTCTTTTTTTCTTAATTTTTTCTTTTTTGCTTCTTCTTTCACAATTTGATTAATGTAGAAATATGATTAATATGATTGCTCATGTATATAACCTCTATGGGGTGGAGAAAGGGAGACAGGAAGGAAAAATTTGCAACTCAAAATCTTATATAAGTGAATGTTGAAAATGGTCATCATTGCATATAATTGGAAAACACTATTAAATGGGGGAAAATAAAATGTGGTGGTTCTCAATTGTATCCAAGATCAAATATACAATACTTTCATATTAAAGTCTTTTATAGCTTACCTAACTCTCACCCCTCAAAAACAAACAAACAAAAACAAAAACAAGCCTTTCCATTCCCAGACTTTTTACACTTACTTTCCATCTACTACTCTTTAATCCAGTGGAACTGGTTTCTCCCTGTTGTTCCATGAACAAGATATCCTTGATTCTGGTCATTGCTTTAATTATTCTTATGTCAGGAATGCTTCCTTCCTTCATCTCTGCCTCCTAGTTTCTCTGGCCTCTTTTAAATTCTAAATAACATTGCATTTTCTATGGGAGACCTTCACAAATCCTCTTAATTCTAGTCCTTTCCCATTTTAAATCAGATCATATTATCCCATAGATAGCATATATATATATATATGCATGTGTGTGTGTATGTAATTGTCTCCTGCACAAAATGATAAACTCCCTGAAAGTAGAATTTGCTTTTACTTCTTTTTTTGTTTTGTTTTGTTTTATTGTTGAGTCATTTCATTTTTGTCTAACTTGTGTCTAATCATTTGAGCTTTTCTTTTAAAAAATACCAGAGTGGTTTTCAATTTCTTTCTCTTGCTCATGTTACATATTAGGAAACTAAGATAGACAGGATTAAGTGACTTTCCAGGGATCACACAGCTAATATGTGTCTGAAATTGGATTTAAACTAAGATCTTCCTGACTCAGGACTGATGCTTTCTCCATTTTGTCACCCTCAGCTGCCTCTGATACATACTATGCATTTAATAAATTATATATTAACAAATGCTCACGTATTGGGAGAGATTTGTAAATATTTAGAAATTATTATCCTTTTTCTTTTGAAAATGGAGGTTATATTCCCTGTTTTTCTTCCATAGAATCTCTTTTAAGCAAATTATCAGGATTCATTTTGGATATTCTATATCTCAAGAAATGGACTGTTAATAGAACTCCTAGATGTACTTGAACAAACCATGCTCTATGAAGAAATCCATTGACTTCCTTCAGACACTAAGGAGGAAGAGGCAGGGGATGATTCTTTGGATTGTAGACTACTTAACTGGTTTTACTACTGCTAAGTGGATTTGCATCAGCTTTGTCATGCTGATGTCATGCTAAATATCTTTAGAGGTATCTGGTGGTAGAGTGGATAGAGTAGACTGAGTGCTGGCTCTGGAATCAGGAAGATTAGAATTCAACTTGTTAAGTGTGGACCTTAAGAAAGTTGCCTACTGGCAGGTTCCCCAACTATAAAATGCAGATAATAATAACACTACATTCTTGGACTGCTGAACAATTCAAATGATAATATTTGAACAAATGCTTGGCACATAAATATTAGCTATTACTATTGACTTTTTCAATATGGAAATGTTATCTTTAGCTCCATAATCTTTGGAATGAAATTCCAATCTAAAACAACAATCGGAGGTCTAATATCTTTAGTTATACTTGGGCTTTTTCTGCAAAATTCTAATCCTTTTCTCAGGAATTAATTGCCTCATCTTCTTTCTCTTTGCATCATTACTGGAAAGAAGGCAGCTTGCTTTCTCTTTGCTGCCTCCCTATGATAAATTTCTAACCTTCTCTGAGTCATTATGAAATACCTGGGCAACAAGTTGCGTTTGGTTATATGAGCTTTTGAGTTGATATCAATGGCAAGGGTGCTCCTAAAAATAGCTGAACTTTAAAAAGCAATGATATCATAAGAGGTGGGAGGTAGGAAGCATCTGTTCTCAGAAGCTGTGAGGATTTAATCAAGTCTGTAACCTGAGGGAAACTTGATTACTAATGAAGTGAGGCAGAGCTGACAACAGCTGCTAATTGTAACGATAATCTCAAATCCTTTTTACATGTTGTAAGTGGCAGAAGAATTTCCAAAAGTGTGTGTGATGAATGTTTTGCTGTTTGGTGGAATTAGTTTCTTACCTTCTGTGGAGAGAACTCCTACTTTAATATATTCCTTTCCTTCAGCAAATTCTTGAAACACTCCAACTTGCAGGAGAGAAGAATAAAACCTTCTGGGTCCTATTCTTGTTAAATGAGAATCCCAGAATCCCACTGATAATGATATTCTAAATTGTTTTCACAGATTGGGTGAGAAAGCATCATGATACATTGGAATATATATGGAGTTACCATAAATACTTGGATTTGAACTATAGATTATCCATGTGCTGTTTGTGTAACTCTGGAAATGTAACATAACCTTTAAGTTCCTCCTCTGTAAAAATAGGAGCTACTGCTGAACCTCTTATGTCTCAAATTTTATGATTTTAAAATTCTAAGTGATTCTACATGTGACATTAACTGAGAAAATGATATCATCTTTTAGAGAGAAAATAGTTCTCCAAAAGCTATTATTATTCTGTATTGAATATTTAGATTTCCTATTAAAATGTAAATATTGCTGTAATGAATTCATAAGTACAAATAAAAAATAACATCTCTGGAAGACTATGGACCAAAAATATCAAAATCTTGGCTCATAGGTCAGGAGCCGTAAAACTCCTAACCATGTGATAGGGAAATGTTTAACACAATAAATAAAAATAAAATACTACACAAATAATGTTAATTAGTGGATTTCTAAGTCAAAATGCAGTCCATAGGATTATTTTCCTATTTTAGTACCAAACTATTAATGTAACCCAGGGAAGTTTTGGAGAACGTTTCTTCCAGTTTCCACTCCCACTGACAAATTCAGGTTCCACAACCTATTTTGACTAAAACTTTCCCTCAGAGTTTTAGGTGTAATTCTGAGGTTTCAGGAATGTTCCTTTAAGGCCATTGGTTATAACTCCACTGATGTGCTCCCTCCCCCCATTAGCAGTTGAAAATCAATTTAATCAAACAGGTTTGAGTAACTTATAGAATTTACTAAGATCATACTGTAAGAAAAGTTGGCACAAAACATTTCTCACCTCCCGTCAAAGTCCATGATACATAAAAGTCCATATTGAGCCTATGGAAAAACAAGCTTAAATTTGGAGAGCACATGTGGCAAAGGCATAGCTCATACTTGCTGGAAGTCTTTTTTCTCATAGTTGAGGTGCTTAAAAAGGTTTTTTTAGACTTGTGGAGTGTCTTTAATGAAATGTTTGTAAAACAGCAAGTCCAATCTGATAATTGAGAAATGTCCAAAATCTAATTCAGAAATGTCATTTAAAACAATGATGTGAAAGTGGGAGTTGATTGTACTGTAATGCTAGCATGATGATGAGAAAGTGAGAAGTTAAATATCTTCCAGTCTCTTCAAAGATGGGAAATCCTCCTAAGGGAGAGAAAAGAGACCTGTCCAAAGGCAAAGTCTTATTCTCTTTCCCCCTTCTCAACATCTATAGAGGTTTCTTTCCCAAGGTTTCACAAAGAACTCTGCAATCACTAGTATTTCTGCAATTTCCTCTCTTCTCATCTCCATTTTTTTATTTTAGATGATTTTGTGATCAAGTTTCTTCAGCCTATCAGAATATATTTCTTGTGCCATACTATTGTAATCTAATGGTTTAGTGTACTGAGATTAAACTCTTTGGATGAGTTAATTGATTGAAGGATTGAGTTGTGTTTTCACCCATTTAATATATTAGAGTTAAGATGAGATCTTGGTTTTATCTACCTCCTTACAAAGAAAACACCTGAAACCTTTGATTACAGAATCCCTCTTTTGGGTGCATGCAAAGATACATGAGTTAGAGAGGGAGAAAAACATGAAGGAAAGATCAATTAAAATAGAAAAATTCAAGAGAACATCTCTATCTGCTTCACAATGTTGCTTAGGGATTTTCTTGATATTAGCCTATGTATCATGATACTGGCTTTAATCTTTGTTAAAATTTCACAGAAAATTTTAATCTTTTAGGATCTATAGTTGACTTACTAAGGTATTAGTAAAATGGAAATGAAATAAAAAACAAAGAAACATAAACTAAATTATTAGTTTGTGTTTTTTTTTAATTTCATTCCTATTTTTCTTCAGAATTTTTTGACTCTTTCAAACTAGAATTACTTTGGAAAATCAGGAAATTTCTCTGGCACAGTATAATTTTTTTTATTATTTTAGGGGCTGATTTAATTTACTACTAAATTAGAAATTGTTAACTATTTTAATTGCATGCCTTAAATCCCCTCTAAATCATCCTCATTAGAATCTGTGTCTTCTAAATTTAAGTAGAGATTTATAGGGACTGAAAAGATTTTCAATGATATACTCTTTCAGTGTGAAAGTACTCAATTATTAGTAACAACAGTGACTATAGTATGACTTAAAATTTATCTACCATTAGTCTTTGTGCCATATTATCCTATGCTATATTCTTTTACAGATCCCTTATTAGTCACTATTACAAAAAAAATAAATCTATAGAAATTCAACAGAATGTCCCTAACAATTAGGCAAACCATAGTGTGCAGCTCCTGCCTAGAGGCATACATGTCAGATACTGCTTTGAGAGTATGCCTGAATGAAAGGAGAAATGGTTGAGGCTCCCTCTGAAAGTTATTAACTATTCTATTGTGTTTTCATATCTTAGTTTTTAAAGATGTCATCTTTATTTAAAACAATTCAGCAGCAATTTAAAATATGTTCAACAGCATCCTAATTTAAAACAATTCACAAACAGTAAAAAACCAACCAACAACAAAAAAACAACAACAAAAGAAACAAAAAAATCAACCAACCAACCAAAAATAAAACAAGCAAGATTTCTTCAAAACACTTAGATATTTATTAGGGGCTTTTAAAGTTTTGATTTTTGGCTTAGATCTTTTGGGTAGTCTGGGAAAACTTAAAAAAATGGTTTTCAAAATAATATTTTTAGGAGAATGGCTGAACAAATTATGATATATGAATGTTATGGAATATTGTTGTTCTATAAGAAATGACCAGTAGGATGATTTCAGAGAGGCCTGGAGAGACTTGCATGGACTTATGCTGAGCAAAATGAGCAGAACCAGGAGATCATTATACACGGCAACAATAATACTATATGATGATCAGTTATGATGGATATGGCTCTCTTCAGCAATGAAATGTTTCAAACCAGTTCCAACTGTTCAGAGAAGAAAGCCATATACACCCAGAGAGAGGGATATGAAATGTGGACCACAACATAATATTTTCATGCTCTCCAATTTGGAGCTATGTGCATACCCTTTGATCCAGCAGCATTTCTATTGGGCTTATATCCCAAAGAAATCATAAAGGAAGGAAAGGGCCCCACATGTGCAAGAATGTTTGTGGCAGCCCTTTTTGTAGTGGCTAGAAACTGGAAACTGAATAGATGCCGTTCAATTGGAGAATGGCTGAATAAATTATGGTATATGAATGTTATGGAATATTATTGGTCTGTAAGAAACGACCAGCAGGATGATTTCAGTGAGGCCTGGAGAGAATTGCATGAACTGATGCTGAGTGAAATGAGCAGAACCAGGAGATCATTATACACGGCAACAACAATACTATATGACGATCAATTCTGATGGACATGGCTCTTTTCAACAATGAAATGTCTCAAACCAGTTCCAATTGTTCACTGAAGAAAGCCATATACAACTAGAGAGAGGGATGTGAAATGCGGACCACAACATAACATTCTCATAATCTTGATTGATGTTTGCTTACATTGCTTTTCTTTTATATGATATGTCTTTCGTGTAGATACGATTTTTCTTGAACAACAATAAGTTTGGAAATATGTATACATATTTTTAATTTGTCAAATATTTTAACATAATTAACATGTAGTGGATATCCTGCCATTTGGGGAGGGGTGGGGAGTTGGGGGGAAAATCTGTAACAGAAAGCTATGTAAAAGTTAATGTTGAAGAATTACCCATATATATGTTTTGCCAATAAAATAAAATTTAAAAATAAGAATACAATAAACAAGAGATAGGATGGTGGGAAGTAAATGGGTAGTGTTGATGCAGCCAAAATTAAAAGGAAAGCAGGAAAAAAAAAAATTCATGCTCTCTATTGATGTTTGCTTGCATTGGGTTTCCTTTCTCTGATTTTTTTTTTCTTGTAGATACGATTTTTCTTGCACAATAATGATAAGTGTGGAAATATATATACATATATTCAATTTGTCAAGTATTTTAACATAATTAACATGTAGTGGATTTCCTGCCATCTAGGGGAGGAGTGGGGTTTAGGGGGGAAAAACTTGTAACAGAAAGCTTTGTAAGGTCAATGTTGAAGAATTACCCATACATATGTTTTGCAAATAAAAAGTTTCAATAAAAAATAATATTTTAAAATGTTTAAAACAAAATAAATGGGATTTCAAATGAATGCAATTATATTAAACTATAATTTTAAAATTATTATTATTTATTTAATGTTATAAATTCCAGGTTAAGAACTTTAAAAAAGTTCTTCTCTCTAGAGATTATAATGTTATATGTGAAGATTATAAATTCTAAATTAGAGAGGAACTTTTGTGTTACAGAAAATTAAACTATACCACAGGGTATATGACTTGATCAAAGTTATTCAGATGTTAAGCATGAGACTGACAATATGTATACAGGTCTTTTGGAACCAGAGTCCATATGTTTCCCTCTCATCCCTTATTATATTATACTGCCTTTCTTATCATAACTTATCAATTCAGTGAATGATAAAATAAAACCAAGAAAAAGAATTACATGGGTAAAGATCTCCTCAATAGGTACTATTAGTTAAGTACTTAAGTATCAAAGTACCAACATAGATAAATTATCCAAGGAACTAATTAGCTGAAGAACTGTTATCTGTAAATAACTGTGTTCAAAACAGTTTAAACTCTTTCAATGCAGATGAAATTGGCTTAAACTGGTGAAGTTAAATTAACTTAAATCATTTTGGCTATTATAGATATTTAAATTAACTATGAAAGACATATAAAGAGTCTAGTTGCATCTAGGGAAAGAACATGTAAGTGGAAGTTCGTATAAAAAATTATGTATATATATGTACATATATATGTTCAAGTATGTATGTATGGTGAAAGGAAGAAAAATAAAAATAGAAATTTACATGTTAGTTTTACCACATATTTAAAGAAATAGCAAGTTGTACATAATATACTTAAAATATTATGTTCAAACATTTTAAAACAATATGGTATAGAAATGATTTTTGTCGAGAAATTTATTTTTTTTAATATTTTTCTAAAGCACAGATTTAATCTTGTCATTTTTTCCAATTCAATAAGCCTAAATATCTCTCTATTACTTCTAGAATCATATAGAAAATACTCTTCTCGCAATTTAAATTCTTCACAATATGTCCCCTTTTTCTTTTTTAAGTTTTATGGGATTTTACTCCCTATCATGTACTCTACAATAGAGTAACACAGATATTTTCCCTATACTACGCATTTTTTTTGCCATTTCCCTGATATTTTATTGACTGTCCTCCCAAATTTAAATACTCTTGCTTTATCTCTCACCCCTGTTTTCTCTGGCATCTTCTAAGATTCAGCTTATTTCTCATATTCCCCATGGCTCTCTCTACCTTTCTTTACTTTTTCCAACATACATTTTGTACTTTCCCTCTGACTCTGCCTTTCAATTTCAATCTATATGTTGTATAAATAGTTTTTGTCTGATGTCTGCCTAGACTATTAAAATGCAAAATATTTAAAGGCAGGAATTATATAGATCCCTTCCCTGCCTTACTTTGTATACTCTGTGTCTAACATAGTGCCTATGACAAATATATAGATACATAAATTTATATAAATGCATATCTTTATGTTATGTATATAAATATTTATAAATATAATTATGAATAAACAATTATATATATTTGAATACATTCATTTCACAAAAAGTAACTTCTTAAAATCATATTTTTTGTATTTTAATATCAAATTTGCCACATATGTTGAGTAAATTATATCACATAACCTGGCTACATATAATACATATACAGTTAACAGTGTATTAAAATTAGTTATATTAATTACATTTTAATACCTTTGTTTGCAAAGATGACCATTATAGTGGAAAAATTAACTTAGTGTATTAATAAATTCGCAGTTGGTTATACATTTAGCTGTTTTTTTTAATAAAGTTCCCTGCAATATTTCTTTTTGAATGAAATAATGATGTTATTGTTAAAATGTTATTTTTATTTTAAATATTGTGAGTATTTTCCTATTAATTTTTTTTCTTATTATTTTTTCCTATTTAAAAATGTGCTATTTGTAGAACAATTTAAAATCATGCCTTAAAATTTTTCTTTAGAACAAGGACATTACTTATCAATAAACACAAACACATAGATAACTAAGATTTATGACAATATATTAAAAGTGTTATACAGGTTGAGAAAGCAGAGAGGGATTGTATTAAGGGGTAGAGAATACACATGAATGAAAAGAAAGATCGATAAAAATTTAATTAAAATTAAAATAATAAGCATACTTCCCTTAATAATATTGAGAAAATCATCTTGTATTATAAGCACTCAAAACTCTTGCTTTGACAATACCTAATTGACAAACATGTTGAAAACTGATAGGATAAAACAAACTCCTAAGGTTTCATCAATTATTTTTAATCACATAAAATGCATGTTATATCAGGTAATTCAGAAAATTATAGTTATTAATACTTAATGTTGGCTATGGGGAGTTCTAGGGCCTAATTCCAATATAGCTCCTTTTACAGATTGTGTTTTGTTGTATATATGTATGGCATCTTCTAACATTCAGCTAAAATTTCAGAAAAAAACTATTTCCTCCAATTTTTCAGTTTTACTTAGAAGTGTCTATAATAATAATAAGGTTAACAATAGATTCATTATCCTATCTATACCCTTGATTTAGAATTGTAAAGTTTTCTTATGATCTGCTTGCTAATTTTGATTTGTTTCTAAAGTATTAAGGTAGAAGAATATTAATAATGAATTTTTGAAAAAATAATATTATAGTCTAATTTTTACAAATAAATTGTCAGTAACAGAAGGAAATTTTGATTTCTGTATGTTAAAATGTGAATATTTTTGAAGTACTTACTTTATCAAATTCTTCATGGCATCTGGATCATAAGCTATGACTTGTCCAATAATACTACCCTCCTTGACATCTTCATCTACTTCAATCAAATAAAAGGGTTTACTGAAGACAGGGGACTCATCAACATCTTCCACAGAAATTTTGACTACTGCTGTATCCTTGAAGGGCCCCAGGTGTTGGAAACGTGGATCAGGGTGGGTATTACTTGCTTCCACTCTAAGAGAATATAGCATTTTCTTCTCAAAATCTAATTGCTAGAGAAGAAATTGACAAGATTTTTCACACTTAACAGCAGCATATTCCCTTGAATCCATGACAAGTTAAAACAATAGCAGTCATCTCTCTAGACAGCATGAACTACATATAAATAGCTTCCTAAAGTAGTGATCTTTATATAAATGACAAAGTTAATGCTTACTTATACCTTAAAATGTAAGCTTGCTATAAAATAAGTATTTCCTAAATGTTTGTGGGATTGGATTGAATAAGGCACTGGGTTTAAAAGGCAGCCTGCATTTTACTTCAGATATTTATCATCTCTTATAAAGTCTTTTGTAATTGCCGTAATCAGTCTTTCTGATTTGAGTCTCTTCCCTACCTAATACTTCTATCAAATATCTGCCAAATTGATACCATAAAATACATACTTTACATATTATCTCCTATTGGAAATCCAAGAGTCTAAAGTGGCCTTGCTATTGCCTCTCTGATGCAATATAAAATCTTCAGTCTCACACTTAAGCATAACCACAATCTGGTTCCTACCTATCTTTCCAATTACATTTCATATCATTTCTCATTTACTGTTCTTTTTGGTCAAAGTGACTTGCTAGCTGTTCTACACAAATTATGTTCCATATTCTGCCTCCTAATTTTTGCACAAGTCAAGAATAAATTCTCACATAATACATATGTGTGTGTGTGTATGTTTTATGTTTTTTGGAATTTCATGATTTCTCCAATGTTCCTTGTAATATGTGCCATTTCTTAATCCTCCTATTTGTTAATTTGTTATTTTTTGTGTCTTTCTCCATCTCTGTCAGTGTGTGTGTGTGTATGTGTTTGTGTGTATATATCTCTATCTCTGTCATTGTGTCTGTCTTTCTCCCATGCTTCCCCAGTAGATTGTGAGCTAATAAGAGTAAATACTATTTGATATATTTTTGTGCTCACTTGTTGGAGACTAGTATTGACTTTTAGATGCAAATGAAATTTCCTTTTATTGAATAGTCTATATTATTTCTAAAAATTAAATTTCTCAATTTTTCACTGATATAGATCGAAAGACAAGAATAAAATATTTTTTATGTTTCAAGAGATAATATGAATTCAACATTTCCTGCCAATTGCTAATAAAAATGTGTCATTTTGTTTTCTTAAGATTCAGGTAGTAGGGGGCACAGTGAATAGAACTCAGGAAGACTTGAGTTCAAATATGGCCTCAAACACTTAACACAGGAATTCCTAGCTATGTGATCCTAGGCAAGCCACTTAACCCCAATTTTCTGAGGAAAATGCCTTGGTAACTTTTAGCCTCCTAATAATCTACTCTCACCCCAGTATATGATTACAATTATTTTTTGATGTTAAATTTTATTGCACAACTATTAGTACTGTATTCATTTTTACTTGAAATGTTACATCTGATTTTTATATGGCAATCGGGAGGTCTTCTGGGAAGCAAAATACCAAAGCAATTCCCAACAATATAAGTTCATAAGGAATGTATTTCTCATAAAGAAGATAGAAAATAAATTCTATTTTAATTTAGAAAAAAAAATCACAAAAGAGAAAACAAACCTTTTTGACAGTTATAATCCCTTCTTGTGTATCCTTGTCTGTGATGATGTCAAACATGTCTGAACCATTTCCTTCTACAAGTTTATATTCCATCTCTGCATTCTCTCCCACATCAGGATCATTGGCCTTTATTCTTCCCAATGGAGTTCCAAGGGGCACAGATTCCAGAGAATTTAGCTGATATGTACCTGCAAATTAAATGAGGGTTGCTTTGATACTGTGACTTAAAATACTGAGTAATATTCATTTGGCCTTCCTTATTTTTTCATTTGGATGAAATAGATTTTTTAAAAAGCATTTCATGTAATTTTCACTATGCCAAATTCAGAATTTTGTATTATAAAATTATTAAAGTTAAGATTTGAAAGGCAACTTAGAAATTATGAAGTTCAAACTGCACATTTTGCAAAAGAGGAAATTGAGGACCAGACAGATGAAGTAATTTTATCAAAATCTCAGAATTAATTTATGAAAGATTCTGTAATACAGTCTATATCTCATGAAAGTCAGAGGGGGAAAAAAGAAAATCTATTTCTTTTCTTTTTATTCATCCTTAAAAATGATTGATATACATATGTCACTTAGAATACAGACATACATAAACACACACACAAACATACATCCCCTCCCCCTCATATTTTAAATAGCCAGTAACATCAAAATAATCACTTTTAGTTTTTCTCCTTCTAATCATACTATAGGTTGATAATGTCCATCTAAGCAATAAGGTTGATATTTCTTTCTTTAAACTTTGTTCTCTATTATTTTGACATTTAATTTATTTAGCTTTTTGTTTTCCCCACTTGCATGTAAAATTTGTTTTCAGAGCTTTGAGTTTCAAATTGTCTTTCTTCTATTCTTCTCAATTCCTCATCACTATTGAGAAGGCTGGCAATTCAATATAGATTATACATGTGTAGTCATGCAAAACATTTCCATAATAGTCATATTGTGAAAGAACAGAACAAAAATGCTCAAAATAAAGAAAGCAAAAAAAGTATGATTCAATCTATATTCAAGCAGATTTTGCGGGAATCTATATCATTTTTAATCATAATTCCTTTAGAGTTGTAGTGGATAAGAATAACTAAGCCATTCACAGATGATCTTTAATATTGCTGTTACTTTGTACATAACACATTTCATTTTGCATCAACCCATATGTTTCCAAATCTTTCCTATTCATCATTTCTTATAGCACAATCATATTCCATTATAACCATATACCAAAGTTTATATAGCCATTCTCCAATTGATGGGCATCCCTTCAATTTACAATCCATTTTCTCCAAAAGAGTAGCTATAAATATTTTATACATTATTTTGTACATTATGCATATTATTGTAGATTATTTTTCTTCTTGTTTTTTTGTTTCTTTTGTGATATAGATCTAGCGGTACTCTTGCTAAGTCAAAGAGTATACATGGTTTTAGCCTTTTAGTTAAGTTCCAAATTGCTCTAGTGAGTAGTTGAATGAGTCAACAACTCTATCAATAACATTGTTTTTCGTTTTTCACACACCCACTTCATCATTTGGCATTTTTCTTTTCTTTCCTATTAGTCATTTTAATAGATACAAAGTAGTACTTCAGATTTTCTTAATTTTTTTTTATTTTTCCAATTATTACTGAGTTAGAGCATTTTAATATAGTTGTAGAAAACATTGATTACTTTTTTGAAAATTTCATATCTTTTGATTATTTATCAGATAGGCAATGGCTGTTATTTTTATAAATTTGACGCAGTTCTATATATGTTTGATAAATGAAGCCTTTTAGCTGTACCAAATCTAAAACTACATTATAAAGTAGCAGTCATAAAAAGCATTTGGTACTGGCTACGAAATAAAGTAGCTGATCAATGGAATAGATTGGGTTCACAAGACACAATAGTCAATGACTATAATAATCTAATGTTTGATAAACCCTAAGATCCATCTTATGGGTAAAAATTCACTATTTGATAAATGATTGCCAGGAAAATTGGAAAATAGTATGCAGAAACTAGGCATTTAGCAACATCTAATGCCCTACACCAAGATAACATTGAAATGAGTTCATGATTTAAGCATAAAGAGTGATACTATAAGCAAATTAGGAGAACAAAGTAACCCCTCAGATCTGTGGAGAAAGAAGGAATTTATAGACAAAGAAAAACTGAAGTATAGCAAAAAAATGCAAAAATAAGTTATTTTGATTATATAAAATTTAAAAGTTTTTGACAAAAATCTGCTGCAGACAAGATTAGAAGGGAAGCAGAAAACTGGGGGGGAAATTTTTACATTCAATAGTTCTAATAAAGGCCTCATTTCTAAATTATGTAGACAATTGAATCAAATTTATAAGAATACAAGCCATTCTCCAATTGATAGACAAAAGATATGAACAGACAATTTTGAAAAGAAATTTCTATCCATATGAAAAATAATCCTCTAAATCATTATTGATCAGAGGAATGCAAATTAAGATACACTCTGAAGCACCACTAAATACATCTGAGATTGGCTAAGATGACAGAAAAAAATAATGATAAATGTTGGGGGTGATGTGGGAAAAATAGAACACTAATATATTTTTGGTGGAGTTGTGAAATGATCCAAACATTATGGAGAGCAATTTGGAAAAATGACCAAAGGATTATCCAAATGTTCATCCCCATTGATCCAGCAGTGTCTCTACTGGGCCTGTATCCCAAAGAAATCATAAAAAAGGGAAAAGAATCCACATGTACAAAAATGTTTGTAGAAGTCCTTTTGTAGTGGCAAAGAACTGAAAACTTGGGTGAGTGCCCATCAGGTGGGCAATGGCTCAATAATTTATGTTATATTAATGTTTTGAAATATTATTGCTTTATACGAAGTGATCAGCAGGATGATTTCATAAAAGCATGAAGAGACTTGAACTGATGCTAAATAAAGTGAGTAGAAACAAGAGAACATTGTATACCCCAATAATAAGATTATGTCACAATCAATTCTGATAGGAATAACTCTTTACAACAATGAGGTGATTTAGGCCACTTCCCATAGACTTGTGAAGGAGAATCATCTGTTTTCAGAAAGAGGATTGTTAGAACTGAATATGGATTATAAAATAGTTTTTTAACCTTTTTTGTTGTTGTTTGTTTGCTTTTTTTTTCTTTTTCGTTGTTGTCCTTTTTGATCTCAATTTTCCTGAGCAGCATGATAAATGTGGGGAAATGTATAAAAGAATTGCATATGTTTCACATATGTTGCATTATTTGCTGTTTAGAGAAGTGGATGGAGGAAGAGAGGAAGAAAAATTTGGAACAAACTTTTGCAAGGGTAAATTCTGAAAACTATCTTTGCATGTATTTTGAATATGAAAAAGCTATTATTTTTTTAAAAAGAGAGAAATGAAGCTTTTATCAGAGAAACTTACTTCAATTGTATTTCCCACATATGTATTTTTGCTAACTGTATTTACTTCTATCCTAATAACCCCCCAAGCAAATTATTCTATTTTCTCTATCTTTTCATTCTGTCCTTCCTCAAAAGTGTTTTTTTTTTTTTGCTTAGGCAATTGGGGTTCAGTGACTTGCCCAGGGTCACACAGCTGTTTTGTGTCTGAGATCAGATTTGAACTCAGGTCCTCCTGACTTCAGGGCTGGTGCTCTATCCACTGCGCCACCTAGCTGCCCCTCTCAAAAGTGTTTTGCTTCTGACAACTCCCCTCCCTTTTATCCCTTCTTTCATTGCCTCCATTCCAAAGTTGTATCCTCTTTCCATCCAGTTTTTCTGTAGGGTAAAATAGATTCCAATACTCATTTTACTGTGGATGTCACTCTCTTTTTGAGCCAATTATGATGGAAGTAAGGTTTACTCACTCCCCCTTTTTTCCTCCTTTCCCCATTTCACTGTAAAAACTTCTTTCCTCTTTTACATGTGATAGCTCATTCCATTCTAACTCTCCTTTCCCTTTCTCCTAATATATTCCTCTCTCATCTCTTCATTTTATTTTTTAGATATCATCCCATCATATTCAACTCTCAGCTGTACTCTTTGTTTTTATATAGTCCTTCTAGCTGCCCTAATAATAAGGAACTTCTTATGAGTTACAAATATTATCTTCTCATATAGGAATGTAAGCTGGTTATCCTTATTAAATCTGTTATGATGTCCCCTTTCTGCTTACCTTTTTATGCTTCCCTTGACTATTGTATTCCAAAATCAAGTTTTCTATTCAACTTGGCGTTTTCATCAAGAATACTTGAAAATCCTCTACTTCATTTAATAATGACTTGTCCTCTGAAGGATTATACTCAGTTTTGCTGAGTATATGATTCTTGCTTATAATCCTATATTCTTTTCCCTCTTTAATTTCATATCCCAAGTACTCTTATTCTTTAATATAGAAGCTGCTAAATCAGCTGCTAAATTGTTTCTTGCTGGATATTGCATTGTTCCCCTTCTTGACCTGGGAGCTCAGGAATTTTTAAATGATATTCTTTGGAGTTTTCAATTAGGAATCACTTTCAGGAGATGATTCTTTCAATTTTTATTTTGCTTTGTGGATCTGAAAAATCAGGACAGTTTTTTCTTGTCAAATTTTTGAATGATGATTTCTAGGCTGTTATTTTTTATCATAGCTTTCAAGTAGTCCAATAATTTTTATTGGACCTATTTTCCAATTCAGTTATTTTCAATGAGATATTTTGCATCTTCTATTTTTTTCATTTTTCCAGTTTTATTTTACTATTTCTTGATTTTTTATAAAGTCATTAGCTTCCGTTTGTTTCAGTTGCTAATTTTTAAGGAATTAATTTCTTCAGTGGCTTTTGTACTTCTTTTCCCATTTGTCCAATTCTACTTTTGAAGGAGCTGTTTACTTTAGTGAATTTTTGTGTCCCCTTTTTTCCCATTTAGGTACTTTTGCTGATTAAAATATTCTTATCTTCTTTGGCTATTTCAACCATGTGGCCTGTTATGTTTTTTAGGTATTATTTTCTTCATGATTTTTTTTTCATCTCCTTTACTAAAATGTTGACCCATTTTGTTCTTGGAGGCTTGTAGTATAGGAGCTTCAACTTTGTTATCTTGTTTTATTTGTGTATTTTGATTTTCCCTGTCTCCATACTAATTTTATGTGATCAGGTTTTTGTTTCCTGTTGTTTGTTTTACAGCCTATTACTTGTCCTCTAACTCTTTGTTAAATTAGGGCTCTGTTTTCAGGGAGGATAGTGCGTTGTTCTAAACTTCAGTGGTTTTATGCAACTTTAAGCAGACATACATCTAGGAACCCATAAGTCATTTGGTTTTCCAAGGTGGTACAATCTAAGGAGTGATGTAAACTATTCTCCTTCTCTGTGAGTTACCCAAGTACTCTTTAACGCCTTGCAGTTGTGAGGAAGGTTGTTGCTCCATTGTGGCAGGAAGCTCTGCCAGACAGGTCTGTGACCTACATAAAAGTATGGGAAAAACAAAAGTCCTGACTCAATGTTAGCAAAGGCGCTCCTATAATCTCTTTCTTATCAGCTGTATGACACTCATTGTCTGGGTTCTGAGAGCTCTAGAAGTAGGACTGCACTATTGATTCAGCTGCTTCTGTGGAATGCCCCTGTTTTGTTGAGGCTGTGCTTGTGGTAGAATGGCCTGCGCTGAATGTTCCATTCTTATCCAGGTGTGACAGAAATTCCCTGCTAACTTTTCTTGCTAACCTTATAACTTAACTTTCATGTGTAAAGTCTGAAAATCTCCACTGCTGCCATGAACTCATTCACCAAAAGACTGCTCCTGGTTTGCTATAGTGGGGTCTGTACTGGACAGAGCTCTCATTTCACTTTGGTACAACAGACCTTTCACGACAAACTTCTCATTTATCTTAGGTTGCAAAATTGTTTCATTCTGACTCTTTTGGGGTTCCGCCACTCTGCAGTTTATATAGAGTTCCCATTTAGAGGTATTTAGAGAGGTCTAAAAGAGAGAGCTCAGACAAGACTCTCTCTTTATTCTGCCATCTTCATCTGTCTCCTGGAACCTGATATCTCTATGAAAATGGGCCACATAAAAATGGATTTGCTTAGTCCATTAACTTCATTAAATTTCTCAGTCATTAATCAATGACCCTCCTGATCATATAGAAGTAATAAGTATCTTTTATGGTCCCAGTATATATTTAGTTAAAGGAAATTCTGGAGTAATAATTTATTTTTAGAAATCTAATTTTATTGCTTTTAATTATAGAGAGGGATTGAGTAATTGCAAAAAAATGGAAGCAGTTGTCTTGTCTGACCTACTAATTCTCAATTATAAATATAATCCAATATTCTTCTCACTGGTAGAGAATGATTACCCTTCCTCAGTGTCTACATGAGAAGAACAGTTGGTGACAACTTTAAAGTGAGTAGAAATCCTAACTCTTCTGACTTTCTGCTTCCAAAGAATAGATAATGAGTTTTAGATTTTCTTCAAGGAATAGATCACTGAAGGGAGATAAAGATTCCAGAGAAAAGCTGGTATATAGAGGACTTGTAACATTGATCAGGTCTCTGTTTACAATTTACTGTTAGAATTTAAATTGATTTCCCCTTTTCTGAGATTATGGACTCCTTCCCTCATGATTTAGCTGAGATGTTTCACTACAAAATGGAAAAACTTAGTCATTCTGTGTTTTGATAATATACACTCATTTGTATAACTGTTCTTTTTCCTCCTTGCTATTGGCTGGAATTAATGGACTAAATTGCTATTCACTAAGTATGATAATCTTTATCAAATTGGCATTTGGTAAGAAAGAACTGAAGTCTTTGAATATTTTGGAGGCCTTCTTTTCTGTTAAGTGATAGCAATCAAAAACACAGTTTAAATACAAAAGTATTTCTTGTTTACTAAAAATATTTAAGGGTCAGAGGCTGGTACCTCCTGCTATGAGAAGAGTACAGTTACTTCATGATATTTTTTTCATCTCCTTTACTAAGCTGTTGACCCATTTTTCTTTGTTTTCTTACATCACTCTTATTTCTCTTCCCAATTTTTTTCTAACTCTACTACTTCTTTTTCAGCTCTTCCAGGGCCTGAGACCAATTCATGTGTGTATATACATATATATGTATATACATATATATATATATGTATATATACACACACACATATATATACATATATGTGTATATATATATATATAATTATAAAAAATTATAAAAAATGGGGATTAAGTAGAGAGTGTTTGATGTCCTCCATGCTCTACACCTATGATTCTTTAATATATAATTCTTTTTCATTGTTGAGTTATTCATTTATGTTTAATTTTTTGTTGTTTTTTTGACCACAATATCCTACACTCTTCTCTCCTTAATTATCTCTTGAAGTCGTTCCAATTGAATGCTCATTGCTTCTATGATACTATCTATCCATCTCATCCTCTCCAATTCCCTTTTTGTTTTGCCTTCAATCATTCCCAACATTAGTGTCTTTTCCAATGTCATTTATTTTGCATTGTGTTACCAACCTTCAGCTTCAGTATTTGACCTTCCTGTAAATATTCTGAATTAATTTTTATGTATTGAATGACTTGATATTTTTGCTATCCAAAAACTCACAAAAGACTTGTCTAATATCACAATTTTAAAACATCAATTCTATGATGTTCAGTTTTTATTATAGTCCAGTTCTCATGGTCATATATTGCTAGTAGAAAATAAATAAAAAAACATATCATTCATATATGGACTTTTATTGGCAAGGTGATGTTTTTCCTTTTTAGTATGTTATACAGATTTGGCATACCTTTCCTTCCAAGGACCAAGAATCTTTTAATTTTATAATTGTATTTGTCAACTAGAGGGATTTTTGAGTCAAAGCATATAAAATCTGACATTGCTTCTAATTCTTTCTCTCTGTTTGGAACAAGGTAATGAGACCCATTGCAAAGATCTTACTTTTCATGTTAATTTTTAATTCAACTTTGCACTCTTCTATTTTATCCTTATCAAGAGGCTTCTCAACCATATCAATAACAAAACTAACAGAAATCATTTAAACTCAATAGATTTAGAAAAAGCTTTTGACAAAATACAATACCGACTCCTATTAAAAACACTAGAAAAGATAGAAACAACAACGGGAACTTTCCTAAAAATAATAATCAGTATCTATCTAAAACTTACAGCAAGCATTGTTAGTAATGAAGAGAAGCTGGATGTATTCCCAATAAGATCAGGAGTGAAACAAGAATGCTCATTCTCTCACTCTCTTTCTCTCTCTGTCTGTCTCTGTCCGTCTGTCTGTCTGTCTGTCTCTCTCTCTTTTTTTTTTTTTTTTTTTTTTTGCTGAGGGAATTGGGGGTAAGTGACATGCCCAAGGTCACACAGCTAGGAAGTGTTCTGTCTGCGCCCAGATTTGAACTCAGGTCCTCCTGACTTCAGGCTTGGTGTTCTATTCAATATGACACCTACCTGCCCAAAGATGCCCATTATCATCACTATTATTCAACATTGTACCAGAAATACTGGGGTTAGCAATAAGAAAAGAAAAAGGAATTAAAGGAATTAGAGTAGGCAATGAGGAAAGAAAAGTATTACTCTTTACAGATTATATGATGATAAACTTAGAGAATCCTAGAAAATCATCCAAAAACCTGCTAGAAACAATTCACAGCTTTAGCAAAGTTGCAGAATATAAAATAAACCCACACAACTCAACAGCATTTCTGTATGTTACTGACAAAGCCCATTAACAAGATATAGAAAGAGAAATTCCATTTAAAATTATTGTAGACAAAAGAAAATACTTGCCAAAAAAAACCCCAGAATTATAAGAACACGATTACAAAATACTTCTCACAAAAATAAAATCAGATCTAAACAATAGGAAAAGTATCAATTGTTCATGGCAAGGCTGAGCTAATATAATAAAAATGACAATTCTGCCTAAATTGGTCAGCTTGTTCTGTGCTGTACCAATCAAACTGACAAAACATTATTTTGTAGCACTAGAAAAAATAATAGCAAAATTTATCTGGAGGAAGAAAAACTCATGAATATCAAGGGAATTATTAAAAAAAATACAAAGGATGGTTGTTTACCAGTCCCAAATTAAAAACTATATTGTAAAGCAGCAATCATGAAAAACATTTGATACTGGCTAAAAATAGCGTGTGGACCAATAGATTAGATTAGCTACATATGACATAATAATCAAGGTCTATAGCAATCTAGTTTTTCATAACACTTCAAACTCCATTTTCTGGAATAAGAGATCTTATTTGACAAAAATAATTGGGAAAACTGAAAAATAATATGTCAGAAATTGGCATAGATCTACATTTCACAGCCCATGCCAAAATACGGTCAAAATTGATAAATGATTTGAATATGAAGGAGGATACTATAAACAGATCAAGAAAAGAAAGGATAATTTATCTATCAGAACTTTGGAGAAGGAAGGAATTTATAACAAAGGACTAGAGAACATTATGAAAGGCAAAATGGACAACTCTGATTACATTAAATTAAAAAAAAAGGTTTTTGCACAAAAAACTTACAGAAACAAGATTGAAAAGGAAGTACAAAGTTGGGAAAAATCTTTAGACAGTATTTCTGATAAAGGTCTCATTTCTAAAATACATAAAGAATTTATTGGTCAAAGGATATGAACAGACAATTTATAGATGATGAAATTGAAGGCTTCTATAGTCACAAGAAAAAATACTGTAAATCACTACTGCTTAGAGAAATGAAAATTAAAACAGCTCTGAAATACCATCTTATACCTCTCAGATTGTCTAAAATTATACAAATAGATGATGATGATGATGAATGTTGAAGGTGATGTGGGAAAACTGGAACACTAATGCATTGTTGGTGGAGTTTTGAATAGATCCAACCATTCTGGAGAACAATTTGGAACTATGCCCAAAGGGCTACAAATTTGTGCATGCCCTTTGATCCAGCAGTGCTTTACTGGGTATGTATCCCAAGAAAATCACAAAGGAGGGAAAAGGCCCCCCCACGTTCAAAAATGTTTGTAGCAGCAATTTTTGTGGTAGCAAAGAATTGGAAAAGGAGTGGTAACCCTTCAGTTGGGGAATGTCTGAACATGCTGTGGTATATGAAGGTAATGGAATATTATTGTTTTATTAAAAATGAAGAACAAGCTGAGTTTAGAAAGGCCTGGAAAGATTTACATGAACTGATGCTGAGGGAAATAAGCAGAATCAGGAATATGTTGTACACAATAACAGCAAGAATGTGCAGGGATCAATGGTTCTTCTAAGTAGTTCAGTGATCCAAAGCAATCCCAATAATCTTTGGATAAAAAATGCAATTTGCATGTAGAAAAAAAACTAAGGAAACTGAATATACATTAACACATGCTGTGTTTGCTTCTTTATTCTGTTTTTTTCTCTTTCCCTCTTGCTCTGATTTTTCTCTTCCAACATGATTCATAAAGAAATGTGTGTTAATAATTAATTTAAAAAGACTTTAATTTTCTACATATCTGATATTGTTTATATTTCACAATTTAAGTAACATTATATAAAGCTTTTGATTCAGCCAGACTGGCCTTTGGAATGATATTTTCTGAATAAAATTTAAATAAATAAGGTAGTTATTAACATATAGTCGTGATTTACTTCTTTCCCAATCTTAAACCAACAGGGTATTTTATGTTCAGTTTTAATTGTTTCCTTTTATCCCTCATACAGTTTCCTCAGGATACAAGTAAAATGATCTGGTACTCTTATTTCTCTGAGGACTTGGCATTTTTTTTTTGTGATTCATCTAGTCAAAAGTTTTATTGTAGTCAATGAAGAAAGAGAATTGTTTTTTTTTTCTTTCTGTAACTGCTTTTTTCTCTCCACAACCCAGTGAATATTGACAATTTCTTTTATTTCTTTTGAAACCATCCTCCTGTTCTGGCAAGTTTTGGTTCATATTGGTACAGCTTATTTATATGAAATGAGTAAAACTGTTTGATAATTTGACTTCCCCTTGGCATTGGTATGTAAATTGGTATGTAAACTGGTGTTTTCCTATTCAGTGGCCACTGTTGTATTTTCCAAATTTGTGGTTATGTTAAGTACATACATGAAACTTTGTCTTTTCTGGTTTTAAATAGTTCAGCTGGAATTTCCTATCTTTTTAAAAATTTTCTGTTCTCAGTTTGCATTAAAGAATTTGATGGTTCATTCAAGGTTTGGGTCAAATGTCACATTTTGCATTAGCTTTTTTCCTTCAGTTCAAGTTAGTGCTTCACACAACTTTTTTTAAAAATTTATTTAAATACATTTTTTTTGATTTATCAATAGCTATATTTTTCTCCTCATTAAAATGTAAATTCCTTCTGGGTAGAGATTTTTACATTTTGTCTTTGCATCTCCTGTCCCTAGCTGGAGATGCTTAATAAATATTTATTAGGCTAAACTGAATCAAATTTTGCTCACACCACAGTTATAATTTGAAGGGTGCAGAAAAAGGAAGCATGTTTTGGTGTATAGGAAGCACTCCAGAAGAATAGAATTAGTGAGAGACTTTAATTTAGGAAGTCCTGCGTTCAAATGCCAAATAACTGTGCAATTATTTTTAAAAAGTCCTTAAAATTATCTGAACCTTAGTTTCCTAATCTATAAAATGGAATTAGGAATATTTGGCATGTAGTTTTATTATGGGACTCCAAGGAGACAATACATACATAAAGGAAATTGTCTTGGGCAAGACCAGATCTAATATGAAGGTGCTCCACATCCTCTACCACATGGTTAATATTCGTTTCTGGACATCTTTTTATTAGTTTCATAGTCAGAGAAGCTGCATTTTTAAAAGTGGTAAACCTGAGACTCACTTTCTTTCCTATATGGTTTTTTACACATACCACAATTGCCAAGAACAAAACAGATAAAAAGCAATCTTACTCCTTTGTTCTGAGGGTTTCTTGTCCTGTGGATGTTTTCCTAGTTTATCTCATTTATTATCCTCAATTCTAAGTTTCATAGGACTAGATGCAGAAACCATAAGGATTTTGGAACCTGGATTCTAGGTGAGATGTTGCAGTTTCTAGCACATCAGAGAAGCTCCAAGCAGGCAGCATGCCTAGGATTCAAGCCTGAAGTGAGTTTTGGACATGGAGCAAAATCTTTGAGCTGTAAGAAATGAATCAAGATGTGAACCTAATAGTCTTTCCCTCCTCAGAGACTAAACTGGCACAAAATGGGGATTGAATTAAGCCTCACATGTTGGAGAGTAAGTTTGACTATTTATGATTATACCTTTTGAAATAAATAATCCTCTCAAAATGCAATCTGACTATTACTGGACAAATGCCGTTGAGGTCCCGGGAGCATTTTAAATTTAAAAGAACAGCTTTGGGCTGGGATGGGTTGGGAGCTGGAAATTCATGATAATGATGTTGTAGAAACAAATGATTGCCATTTATTTTTATCAATGATATAATTTTTATTTGATCAAATATATAGTGTCTCTATTAGTTCTAATACATACATTCAAAGGAAGAGCTAAGAATTGCCTGGTGGATATGAATAGTTGACAACTAAAGTTTGGTTTTAATAGTATTATTCAAATAAGCTCAATTTGATGGGATTTTGTTCAATTTAATTGTGTTTTTCTCTCATGGTATAAATGACACTGTTTCATATTAAAAATTAAAGGAACAATTAAAACTTGTCAAGGAAAAGATGCATACCATGCTTATGTGGATATACCAATTTGAACATTTTAGGAAAAAAAATGTTGAATAGAATGGCCACTTTCGTTTACATTATGATAAATAATGCATTTGACTGAACATTTAATTTTCCAGCAATGGTTTTAGTATCATAGTGATCACACATGGTAATATTATGATAAATTTAAGATCTGATAAGGATCTTGTTTTAAGTTGATTTTTTTCTGAACTTGTCACAAAAATTAGATTGTATTTTGGCTGGGAGCCAAATTTATGTAGTTTTTTATGATTTATGAAGTATATTAAAATACACAATCTTTTTTCCCTCTCTACTCAAATGCTTTTTGAGGTAGGTAATTCAAGTTTTACTAGACCTGCATTACAGAAGAAAAAAGTGACTCAGAAAGAAGAAATGCCTTGCCCAAATAAATGGCAAAATTATTAGTTAACATAGGGTTGCCTGATTCCAAATGCTTTTTTTTCCTCACGCCCTATAAACAGAGTTGTTGCTGACAAAAGAGAAAGACTAGGAGGGGAATCTCTGATCGTGGAGTTGAGGGAATTCTGTATCACACACATTCTTAATAGGGCAAATGCAAAGTATCCTAGTAGGCCTCACTTATAAGAATGCTTTCAAAATTCTTAATGTATGTTCTTTCATTTTATCCACAAAGATTCTTTGAAGTGTATCACACAAGGAGAATAATTTTCATTTAATAAATGAGGAAGTCTAGAATTAGAGCAGTTTTTACTTTTCTCTAGTCAAGCATCTTAGTGGTTATACAGGAAGTAAAAATAAAGGCCTCATTTTAAAATTCAATGTTTTTCAAGTATGATTTCATGCATAGAACATATAATCCTCTAACAATAGTGTCCCAAGTTTAGAGTATGTCTGTCTCAGAATTTTCTCCCTCAAATATACATTATCATCAAACATAATATATTTTTGAACATGTCTTTTGTTATATACTAACTATGGCAATTGCCATTTTTCCAAAAATGAAAGTCTTTTTTTCATTTGAGAATTGTAAATATGATTACATGATGAGAAAACATGACCAAATTTCATTTGAAGCCACATTATATTTTAGTCTTAACATAGAAAAAAGTAATAATAAAGAATGAGAAATATCTGTGTCTTAAGATAGGAAAGACTATTATTATATAAAAATTTTGGCTGTATAAAACAGGTATAACATCAAAATAATTATATTATATATGTATCTCTGTGAATTACTACAAAATTTTTATGGATTTTTTCCTCTTTGAACAAAGAAAAAATAATTTTGTGTTTTTAAAGGCTGAAATAAAAGATTGGAAGTCCTGACAGATCATTCCAAGCTCTCCCATTTTCAAATTTTGGATTAATAATGAACTTTATATCTGTTATTAAAGATCCTACCCAACTAATTTTGAGATACATTATTAAAGATTCTACATCTAGAAACATTTTGAGATATATTTTGTTTTGTTATTAGTTATTTTGAATTATTATGATTTTTGTTCTCAGAAAAAATATCAATTCAGCTGTGAAGTAGAGATGTTTTGATCTGAGGCAATGAAAGGAGTAATCATGATGATGGAATCATGGATTTTCTATGCTCTTTTTTCAAAAACTTCAGTTCATGAGCCATTAGATAATCCACTAAACACTATACCTATGGAACAAAGACAAAATGAGAGTCATATAGAAATGATTCTCTGATATAGTCTGCTAATATCAACAGCCATTTCAAATAATTGAGATCTTAATGTGCACTAGGCAATTTTGAATTTATACAATAATGATTCCCTAGTATAATTTTAATTAATAAATGAATTAATTGCTTAAGGATTGCCTTTTGCCCTACTTTTGATAAATTCTAGTATGTGATGTAACCGTGAGGATGTCACTTAACATGTAAGTGCCCAGGAAACTAGAATATTATGTTATATGCAAGTTACTTATCAGCATCAGTGGGAAGAGTTTCTGTACTAGGCATTCCCCACACCAATGAAATCATAGTTCTGGACAAACAAACAATACGTTTTAGAAAACATATGAAAAATGAAGATTATGATATCCTATTTCAGTTAAGATATATTAAATAGTAGAAATGTTTTGAGTTATCATAAATTCCTGATCAAATGTGAATCAGTGCTTTACGATGAAATCATTTGTTTGTTCATTTTCTCATTAATTCATTCATTTATTTAAACAATGTTCTCTGTAAACTTCAGTGGTACAGCATTTATTAATATTCAATTATTAGTAGTATTATTATTGTAATCAAATGAGATCAGTTTTTATTCTGGGTATTAATGATTAGGCTTTGGCATTGATTGAATATGTGTTGAATGAACTGATTGAATCCTTGGACCTATTAATAATTCTGTCATTATTCAAACAGGCAAAGGTAAAGTAACTAGCATGAATAGTGTATTATATTTGAAGAGCTGAGCTCAGAGCTTGGGGTGGTGCCAGGGAGGAACTGGAATGATTCTCCTCATTAATCTTGTGTATACTCTGGTACAATTTAAAATGCCTTCCAATTCCTGCTGAGTCTGAAGGCTTCCCATTTGACAATTTGGAATTTGGTGGCATGGTAGGAATTGATAAAGAAGAGGAGTTGGTAAATGTAGAAGATGAGTTGATGAGATGGCAGAAAATATATAAAGAGTTGTGGACTGACTCTCTAGCTGGAAAGAAGGATAAGGGATTTAGCTAAAATAGATAAAGTACTTGTTTTCTTAATTTCTTCTATTTTTTGATTCAATACTAGTAAAATTGAAGGGTTTTTTGTTTGTTTTTTTAATTATTGAACCAATTAAATGACAGTGACTGCAGTTAGACTTCTTTTAGACACTATACTTAAGTGATGCCTGGCAAATTACTAAATATCTCTAAAGATTCATTTTTCTCATTTATAAAAAGACGCTAATAATGATACTTCACTGAGTTGTTGGGAAATTCAAGTGAAATAACATTATATATATATATATATACATATATATATATATATATAATATCTTGGAGCTTTCTTTCATTTACTTTTATATTCTATATATATACTTCATTTTTCTTTAAAAACACAACAGAGAATCTACTTAAGAAAATAGTGGTACTTCATGAAAGTAGTTCTAAAAAGACTTCAAATACATAAACTTCAATATTCCTTACTCTGAGGGAATCGTGGAGGATTGTTGTTGACATCAGTCAAAGTGATATTCACTGTGGTTGTTCCTGATAATCCACCCATCTGTCCTCCCATATCTTTGGCCTGGATGACCACTTGATACTGCTCCCTGTTTTCTCTGCTCATATCTGGTAATGCTGTTTTTATTATGCCTTTTGGAGAAAGGAGAGAGAAGTCATGTGTTTTAATACTAAGGTTTTAAAATGAATTTATGCAAGTTATACTTAACAGATGTTAATGACAATAAACAAAGTTTAGGTACACTGAAACAAGCTTTTTTAAAATTTATATTCAATTTAATGTAATTTCTAGAATAGAGGGTTTTGTAGTCCTGCCATTATTATGTATGCTATTTGCTCAATCAATTTAAATAACTTTTTGATAACAAACATTGACTTTTCAGTCAATACAAATCTTTCCGTAAAATGTTTCATTTTAGAAATTGTCACAACCTTCAGATATTGTCTTTCTTAGATTATCTTCATGTTTTATTTCTTTGAATGAAGCTGTTTTGAATTTTTGGGTTTATGTTTAAATACAAACACAAGAACTTAAAGCACAGAAGAATAAAATTTTAAAAGTTATGTACTTTAAAAAAAAAAGAAAGCCACTTCTTGGTGATACAGAAGTGCTTTGAGTCATATAATCAATGATTTTTTGAACAAATATGAACTTCCATTAAATTATAGAATAAAATTATGAAAGACATAAAGAGACATTCATTTCACATATATTTTTAAAATAATTATATTAGTAGTAACGTTCAAATATTACTTTCTTACCAGATTCTGGATCTACTGAAAAGTACGGCTGTCCTTGAAGTATGCTGTACACTATTTTGGCACTATTTCCATAGTTGGCGTCATCTTCATCTGTTGCCGTAACTTGGATAACAGATGTGCCTAAAGACAGATTGCCCCCACCATAGACACACACACACATGAACACAAATGTGAACAAGTCAAAATGTGAAATAATGAATTGAAACATCTTTTTGGTGGTCTATGATTACATTAACATTAAATCAGGGAATCATGAAGATGTGACTTTGACAAATACTAGTACACAGTTTAATAGAAGTTCTTTTGTAAAATGATAAGAATAACATTCTTCTCCCTCTTTTCCTGTCAATTTTTATTTATTTTAACTGTTCAATTTTAATCTGGATGTGTCCATAAGTGTATATAGAATAGTCATAAGATATTATCATGTAGAATGATATAATGTGATTTAAATCTATACATTTCTAATCTATTTGAAGTACTGTGATGGGAAATGATTTTACCACTGAATATAATATATGTGTAATTTTCAGATAACATAATAATTACTAACTGGATAAGAATATTTAATTCTGGATACAATACTTATAGCCCTCCTGCTGATCCTAATTTGTATCATTTTAATCATCCTTATTTGTATAACATTAATCATCCTTTGTAAATACAATGAGATATAAAAGGAACTCTACTTTTGTTATGAATCAATAAAGTAGGACATGAAAATAAAAGTTCTGAAACATTTACTTTTTGTGCATGTGTCTTTCAAATTTATGGTACCATGTCATATCTATACAAGTTATTTTTAATTAAAATTAATTTCTGATCGAGTGTGATGACCTAATGATGTACATAATTGTATTGACAATAGTATTTCACATCTCTTCCTTTATAACACTTTTATGTAATATCTATCTTCTGATAAATGATCCAGCTGTGAGATAAGGAAGAGGTATTTTTGCTTATGCTACATAGAAACTAAGGCAGAAAAAGGAAAAAAAAATAATTCTGTCTGATAGTTCTGGTGCATGCTTGTCAGAATAGTAGGCTGACGGCCCCTTCAACAGAGATACTATGCATTACCTGAACATGACACTTATCAAGATTATGCAAAACACAAAGCATAACTATATGAATAGCGTATATTATGATACAATTAACAATCTGACCTCAATTCTTTTATTGGCATTCTTTTGCTTTTTTGAAAAAAAGATTGACCTGCATTTTATACAAAACAGTTTTTTGTGCAAATAATATTTTAATAATAATTGCAAATGCAATTAATATTTTTATATTTTAAATATAGCAGTGCAAAAAGAAAATCAGGAGAAAGCAACTTTGTGAAATTTCTAAAAAATCCTACAAACTCTTAAGCCAAGTTCAAAATAAAAGAATATATTATTTAGTTTCTCAGTTTACAAAGGAACAGAAACCAATGACCATGTAAGAAAATAATTCTTATTTGAAAGGGAGTAATAATGATAGAAAATGGGATAGACATTAAATGTTTTAATATATTAAATTCATTATCTAATATATGGTGAAAAGTCTTAAATGGTGGATATTATTGTATTATAATGGAGAAGGCCCAAATAAGTCCAGATAAGTTTCTTATGTTGCTGATTAAAAACAAAACAAAACAAAACAAAACAAAAAAAACTCCAAATTAAAACAATGTGACAAAATATTAAAAAGAAAACTCTTTGAGTCTTTGTGTTTTGCTTATACTATAGAAAATGTTGATTAATTTTAATAACAAATATGTTGGAAGATAATAAGCAACTATTAAATGGCTTTAGTTTAAATCATCTCAGAAAAATTAATAAAATTCTCTGTATCAAAATTCTAATATTATGTTTATACATTTCAAGATAATTTTCTCAGGAGGCAGCTAGGTGCACAGTGGATAGAGCACCAGCCCTGAAATCAGGAAGATCTGAGTTCAAATCTGGCCTCAGACACTTAACATGCTCTAGCTGTATGATCCTGGGAAGTCACTTAAAACCAATTGCCTCAGCAAAAAAATAAATAAATAAAATAAAATAAAATAAAAATAAAATAAAGATAGTTTTCTCACTCTTGAAAACATTCTATTTGGGAAATTAAGAAAAATGGAAATTGAATGGTCTAATCCCTAATTTGAATTGGCTATTTTTAAGTCTATCTGAAATGAACTGGTAAAATAAACAAGTTCTGAGTTTTATTGTGGGAAAATAATTGTTGCCTTTTATATTGAAAAATATAACTTTAAATTGACTGTGACTTCATATGCCAAATAGGGGACGCCTTATCAAAGGTATTATGGAGAACAGGAATATTCCTAAAGATTATATTTATACAATTCAATTCAATGATCAATATTTGTCTATTTTGTAGCAAAAACTGTTGGTGGACCCTGGGAAAAAACATAAAGATAAATATAGCATTATCTTTGCCTTAAGAGAACCTAAGTAAATCCATTTATTAAGCAATGTTATAATTTTGCTCAAAGGACAAAAATAAAATACATAATTATTTTTAAATTTTACAGAAGTGTATGAATTAGAAAGTAACCTTGCAAAAACATCCACATTTATGCACTAATAATATTTTGCGCCAAGCTTTAGTAGAAGATTCAAATAAGGAAATACAAGCAGAAAAGTTAATTTGGCATTTACATTTATTGCAACAATATCATATGTAAAATTAGCACATATCTTAATAAGGGGACAGTGGGCAGTACTATGCAAGTTAAATTAAATATTTCTTCAAAAAGTGACCTAGGTACTGCACCAAGCAGAAAAGCAGTCTGGAAAGATAGCATTGGATTTAGTTTTAATATCATAGCTAAAGTGTAGCATTCTTAAAAATATAGCATACATCTCATAACACTATCTAAACACCATATATTAACATATTAGCTCATGGAAAATATTTTTGATCATAAGTGCTCATGCATATGTTCTAGGCATGATGATGGAAACAAAATTACATATTTCTCATTATATTTTTTTAATAAAGTCATCTATTTGTAAACAAGGAATTCACAAAATTAACCTTTGGCTAAGAGGCTTAAAAATTACATGCAAATGCCCAAGGGAAGAAACAAATGTGAGTTTTATGATCATAGATTTAGAGTGAAAAGGAACATAAAGAAATACTCCAGCAGCCTCATTCTGCACATAAAGATAATGTTTACGATTGATAGTTAGCACAAACTTGCCTTAGAAGTGAATGGCAGAAAAATTAATTTAAATCCTAAACCAACACTTTTCAACAGAATAAAAGGTGGCTTTTTGACTTTGAGATAGCCATTCCATGTCTCTAGATATGAATTTTCTCATTTTTAAAGTAAAGGAGTTAGAATGGATGATTTAAAAGGGTCTTTCCAGTAAAAAATTATGCTTTTTGCCATATAAAAAGGAGACTGATAGAACTTAGCTTAGATGAGGAATAAAATTCAAGCAAATTAAGTATTACATATAACATTTTACAGTGACAATAGAGTGAAAACAGGGAGATAAGCAAGCAAAAGAGCATATACAGAAAAAAAATCAAAATAATTTTTCAATTCACATAGCTTTCTAAATGTCACTATTGCTTAATTTCAGCCTGTTGATTTCACATGGAATTATAAATAATTAGGGTAAAAAGTTTTTTTTTTTTTTTTGTAAAACTACTATGGTACTCTCCATAATACAAAAGACATAATCATACAGATAAATCAGTGTGAATAACTTGACAAATGAATCCTTTATTATGGGATAATATATAGGTTTTAATCCATTACTCAGCTATATATGTAGTCTGTTAAAACTTATAAATGTATCATCTTGTCTTTCTATTAAAAAGAAAACTTCATAAGAATATGCAGGTTGGGGCATAAGAAGGTAAATAAGAAAAACTAAATTTGTAATGAACTGAATGAATTATTAGCTTTTCTGATGATAAAAAAGGCATAATTCTCAGCTTAAAAACTTACTGTAGTTTAGCCAAAAGAAGAAAAAAATTCCAAATTATTAACAACAAAAAGCATTAGTCCTTTTCTTCCGGAAAACATTATCTATTTTCAGATAAATCAAAATTAATTGTGAAATTTCTATTTCTAAATTATATTATTTTGTATTAACAGTAAACATCTATATACTACTTACTATATGCCATAAATTGGGCTAAGCATTTTATAGCAATTATCTCATTTGATCCTGACAACGACTAAAGGAATAGGGGTTAATTTTATGATTTCCATTTGACAGATGAAGAAATTGAGACAAAGGTTAAGTTACTTGCCCAGGATCACATAGGCAATCTATCCATTTTAGTACGAAAATTCATTGGATTATAAATTGAACAAAGCAAAGCACATCATTACAAAAACAAATCAATGTCAAGACATTAAAACAAATATGAATCCAGGGGAAAATACCACGATTTTATGAGTGATATGCATCAATTTTACTCTTGAGTAAAACTAGGTGATGGAAGATTTTTCAGTCATTTGCTTACTTGACCTTGGTTCTACCAACATTTCTGACATGGCAACTCAGAGTCATAGAGAATCCTATATTTTACAAAACATTTTCTTCAATACCACAATACTGTGAAGTAATATCACAAGTGTTATTGCTTATCCTCATTTCAAAGATGAGAAAACAGGCGCAGGGAGGTTAATTGCCTACTGTCCTTCATCTAGCAAATGTGAATGTCAGAATTCAAATCAAGGCCTTTCCAGGCTCAATCAATACTTTTGCTACATTATAATTATTATAACCAGGCCCATGATTTCCTTGGCATATGTAACTCAAAATCAGGAAAATCACTTTGTCAGAATATATTGGCTTCCTGTCTACAAGTTAATGTTTTAACAGAAACGCCTACAACACTGAAAAATGATTTGCTTGTATCAGCATGTGGTTGCTCATTTACTGAGTGTGTTCTAACAGTAATCACCTCCCAGTTCTCCATCAGACATTATTTCTGTGAAAAATCATTTGCTAATTACTCATGACTATCTCTTTTACCTAGATGGGGATTTTTGCAGTGGGGGCTCATTTATACAAGTGGATAGCTCAGCCTACACAGGGATACTTGCATTACACAAGCAAACTTATGCCCCATGGCATTACTTCTTTGAAAAGGATAATCTCTTATCTTGCCTTACTGTTTTTACAATTCTGTGGGATATACCAGGAGAAGGCCTTACAAAAAATAAGAATAATATTTCTAAGTAAAAAGACTAATTTTCATAACATGTCCTTGACAAATGTCTACCAGGTAATAATTCAAGAGTCTCTATCCCAACTACTTGAAATGTTGTATGCCTTTGGTTAATATTAACATTTAAAAATGTTCTGTGATTCAGCATCAGAAATTTAGGGCAAATATGAATTAAGGTGAATTATTATGTGCCAAATTTAAGTACTCTTATCGGGTAGTTTGCCAGAGTGAATAGTGTCAGGATGATTTCGTATTTTATATCTCTCCCTGACACATAACAGTTCTGTGGACCCAACTAAATCACTTAAACCCTCAGTCCCCTAAGAGATGCTCTTGTACTTTAGATTGCAGAGCACTGACTTCTGCTCTGAAAAAGCATTTTTCTCACAGTAAATTCCCTGTCCTAATGAAATCACAGGTGCAAGTACCACACTATGCTAATGTAATGATTATATGATGATTATAACAATAATACTAAATGAGGAGAAGGAAAAGGATAAGGACTCCTTTCTTGGAGAGTGGACATGGAAGAAAGATAAAGCAATCAAATTGACAGATGTAGCAAGAGAACTAGAACAACTATACAGCCTTAGAAAAATTTAAAGGAAAATACTTGGAATGTTTGGGGAAGCTCTACCAGCCCTTAGCAGGCTATAAAAGGTAATCCTATTTAAGCTACGCCTAAATTTAAGGGGAGGTAGATCAGAAAAAGAAGGAATTCCATAGCATTTGGTTGGAAATATGTTTATTTTGTTTTTATCAAAGGGTAAAACAGTTTCTTTCTTTCTTTTTTTTCTTTCAGGCAAAAAATAATATAGCCTCAAGCAATGAGTTTTAGGACTTTAAAAATATTTTTTAACTTCAACGACCTCTCTACCTCCAGATGAATTATAATTAGTACTTTAATTTTTGATCCTATTCAGAATCAGTGAAGCAACCAATGAAGCAACTTAAAAGGTATAGTTTCTTGACATCTAGCATCCTTTTGGAATTGTTAAAATGCACAACACAGTTTTTCTTTGCTAGTTTAGACTGCTGTGCTACAATTGATTAGGACTATTGTCCTTGACTCTTATTGTGATATTGGAGAATTTCAACCATGGTACTAGACTTGTATAAATGAACATTCGTTCATCTTTTTTTTTCTTTCTTTTTAAAGAAATCTGTGTTATTCTCATGGATCTTTAGCTTATTCTGACTTAAGAATCTTGAAGTTTATTTACCATTCCAGAGCTATATGGAAAACAGTTTATTTCACCTGGTTATTGTTAAAATTAAAGGAGACAAAGCATATTCATGCATATTAAAATGTGCAAAATACTATGGAAAAATAAGTCGTGGCAGCTAGGTGGCACAGTGGATAGAGTACCAGCCCTGAAGTCAGGAGGACCTGAGTTCAAATCTGGTCTCAGACACTTAACATTCCCTAGCTGTGTGACCCTGGGCAAGTCACTTAACCCCAATTGCCTCAGCAAAAAGCAAAAAAGAAAAAAAAATTGAAAAATAAGTCAATTATTTTTCCTCAAATATTTCTGGAATTTTATGTAGTTTTTGTTTCCATTCTTTTCGTTTAAATTTAATTCCCTTTAACTAATAAAGCAAAGTAAATATTATGTCAGGCAGAACCTAAATTTTGTTGTCTCTCAATTGTCATACATGCTAAATACAATGATGATGATAATGTATATATGTGTGTATGTGTGGGTATGTTTGTATATGACATATTACTTTCATATATTAAGCACTATACTAAGCATTTTAAAATTATTATCTCATTTGATCCTCATCAAAACCCTGGTCTGGGAATTAGATGGTATTAATATCCCTATTTTATAGAAAAAGAAACTGAGGGAGGTGGAAGATAAGTGACTTTCCTAGGGTCAAACATACAATAAGTTTTTAAGGCAGGTCATTTAGACTTCAAGTCCAGTGCTCCATCCACTATGCTACCATATTTCTTAATAAGTACTGATATAATCCATGATGTTAAAAAAGAAATTCCTCACTAAAATTACCAGATTTCATCATAGTTATTTGTTTAAAGAGATGTTTATAAAAAATGTTTTGTGTTTACATATTATGCTTAGAATAAGCATTGCTTTATGGTGGAAAAATTAAGGTAAATTGAATTTAAGCAAATAAGAAAGAACAATTAGATGGTGCAGTAAATACAGCAGTGGCCCTGAAGTCAGGAAGACCTGAGTTCAAATATGACCTCCAACACTTAATACTTTTTAGCTGTGAGACCCTGGGCAAGTCACTTAATCTGCCACACAAAAGAAAAAAAAAAACAAAGCAAATAAAAAATCAAATAGCTAGGAAAGCATTTTATACCTCTTTCTTTTTGTAAGATTGAATGTAAATCAGCACATGTTATGTTCACTTAATTTTTCTATTTTTTTAATCTCCCCCATTGTTTTTCCCTTTTGCTCTGATCTTTCTCTCAACATGATTCATAACATAAAGCAATGTGTATTAAAAAAATAAATAAATTACTACAAATAAAAAATCTTGGATGTATTATGTATACTTAGAAAATTTCTGCATAAACTGAGATAATGGATTAAATTGCTAGGTAGCTTTTTGTATTTTATCACTGTCAATCACTGGGAACAATGATCACAATGATCAATTATTATTGCCCTAATAAGAGAATATTAAATCATGTATGAGAATATCTTATACCTACCAACCCCAGACATTTCAGGAACACTGGCAGTATATAAGTCCTTTGTAAATTTCGGTTCATTGTCATTGATATCATGGATTTTAATGATGAATTCAGATTCAGGCTCCACTTGTCTTCCAGTCTTCCTGTCTATAGCCTTGGCCCGTAGCACATATAAGGATTTTTCTTCTCTGTCTAATTTCTTTGCAGCATGAATATCTCCTGTATTTTCATCTATAATGAACAGACTGCCAGCCCCATCTCCCGTTAATATGTATTTTAAATTTCCATCTCCTTTATCTTGATCAGTGTGTAGCTTCAGGGAAGTAGAAAAAGAAAAAAAAAACATCCATAAATATATCTATTGTCATTACAGACCAAATCATTCAGCACACATGAATAAGTCTGTTCAAATCTTAACTATAATTGGGGTCAGCAATGGTTATCTTCTTTCTGTCTTGTGGTTGAAAAAGTTACAAATTTCAGACTCTGTCACACTCAAAAAATTACTAAACAAATGGATAAAGCTATGAGGGTACATATATGATAAGAAAGTAGCATTAAAATAAAATGACAGTCAACATGAGATATTGTTCAAGTCTATTCAATAGTATCCAAAATTTTTCAATAAAGATTAGAAAAATCTGCCACTCTATAACTTTATAAATGGATAGATGACAGACAGAAAACATTTAAATTCTGCATGTAAAAGTCCTTGTAATTTTACAGACAACTGCATGTAAGTTTAAGCACTTTCTTCAGTTTTTAAATCTCTGATGTAGCCATCAGCATATGATCTTTGACCAGTCATCATGTTTAAAAAATTGACATATGATAAGTCTCTTTCATGGATTAATAACTTGTTATACTGATAAAGAAAAAAAACATCTCATCTCTTCAATATGTTGATTTAATTGAACAAAATGGCATGGAAATGATAAAGTTTACAAGAATCTTTATTCTGAATAGATGTATTACCTTCCTAAGGATTAGCAGGAGTATTCTAGAGTTTTCCTAGATTAGCAATTCTTAACCAATTCTAAGTGTGTATTATAGATTACTTTGGCAATATACTGAAGTTTAAGGATCTCCTCTCAGAATGATTTTTAAGTGAATAGAGAAAAATACATAATCACAAAAGAAATAAATTATTTTGAAATAGTTTATCTATGTATCTATGTATCTATCTTTAAAACTCCCAAATCTAAATCTTAAACCAACAAATTTCCCAATGATTATTAGTTGAGTTTTTGACAATTTTTCATTGTAAAATAGATTCTGTGTCCAGCTTTAAGGCAATATTAATAAAATTTGAGTAAATTGTACATAGTAAATGGCAAGATCATTTTTTTAGATTCTAAACAGAGAGGTATAGTATTCCATAAAACAGCTAGAAAAAGTGCAAAACTGATTTTCACATAAAAAATGAGCTAGAAGCACAAGATAACTTTGTAGCTAACAATGCAGTTGTGAATTGACTGTTAAAAAATCTTCATTTTAAATGTATTAATATAAAGGAAGGAGATTAATTAATTCAATTCATAAAATATTCACTATGTATTTTTATTATTATTTAAGTTTAAAGGAAAAGGGAAAAAAGAGATAACAATTATTATCACAAAGAACTTCTAATATGGGAAGTGGGTGGGGTGAAGTAGGTTAAAACATGGCTATGAGTATAGTAAAATGTAAAACTTAAGTGTAGAAGTGAAAAACAACAACAGCTACATAGAATTCAATTGAGGCAGGGGTTGATACCATCAAAAAGAACAATGAATGTTTTCATGGACAAGGGAATATATGAGCCTAAAATCATGTTTACAGTAAAAACTGATATGAATAAAAGCATAGAAATTGAAGTGGTGGATTTAGCCAGCTTTACAAGTTATATACTTTGTCAGAGAGAAAAAAATCACATTTGTAAAATATACTTTGAACATAGATCTTAAAGGAACTTCAATTCTACATTCAGGAATTTGAATTTTACTCAAGAATATTTTTTTTTCTAAAGCAAACATGGGAGTGTTAACTATAAATGTAGTTAATTCCTTGTATATTAAGGAATTACAAACTTCAATAATGCTGTCATTGCTTGATATATATTTATAACTCATCTTTTAGATTTTCCTTTAGAGTCAGTTAAGAAGTCATTCAAGAAAGCCAGTTTTGTAATATTTGTCTTATTCTATGTGACTCCATTTTAAGTTTTCTTCTCAAAAATACTGGAAAGATTTGCTATTTGTGTCCAACTCATTGTGCACATGAAGAAACTGAGGTAAACATTGTTAAGTAATTTGTCCAGGGTCGCACAACTAGTAAACATCTGAACCCAGCCTTGAACTCACAAAGATGAATGTTTCTGACTGGAGACCTGACACTTTATCCACTATACCACCTAGCTGCCCCATAATATCCTACATGAACTTTCAACCTCACTCTCCCAGAATCATCAATTCCAGTGGCATGACAAAATCAGGATGACGGGTAATGGCCCAGAATAAAGTGGAAAATCTTGCTATCTTTGATGTCTTACCAAACTGACATTCTGAATATTGTAACTTATTAAACAATGGTTACTATTTGCTCAAAAAACCAGGCCAGGTCCCCACAACTTTAACACTAAATCTAGAAAGAAGAACATTTGGAAAGAATATGTTTATATAAGAATATCTACAAATTAAAAAGAGGAAGCACAGTAAAGAACATTTGAATGAAGATCAACTAAGGGATATAGACAAGAAATAATTTCTTTTTTTTCTCTCTCTTTTTTTTATTAAAGCTTTTTATTTGTATAACCTATGTATGGGTAGTTCCCCAGCATTGATCTTTACAAAGCTCTCCATTACAAATTTTACCCCCAGTCCCCTCCCCTACCCTAGATGGCAGGAAGTCCACTATATGTTAATAATGTTGAAATGCTTGACAAGTTGTGCAAGAAAAATCCTATCTACAAGAAAAAAAAAAGAAAATCAGAGAAAGGAAACACAATGCAAGCAAACATCAATAGAGATCATGAAAATGTTACATTGTGGTCCATATTTCATATCCCTCTCTCTGGGTGTATATGGTTTTCTTCAGTGAACAATTGGAACTAGTTTGAGACAATTCTTTGTTCCAGAGAGCCATGTCCATCAGAATTGATCATCATATAGTTTTGTTGTTGCTGTGTATAATGATCTCCTGGTTCTGCTCGTTTCACTCAGCATCAGTTCATGCAAGTCTCTCTATGCCTCTCTGAAATCATCCTGCTGGTTGTTTCTTACAGAGCAATAATATTCCATAACATTCATATACCATAATTTATTCAGCCACTCTCCAATTGATGGGCATCCCTTCAGTTTCCAGTTTCTAGCCAGTACAAAAAGGGCTGCTACAAACATTCTTGTACATGTGGGGCCCTTTCCCTCTTCTAAGATCTCTTTGGGTTACAAGCCCAATAGAAACACTGCTGGGTCAAAGGGTATGCACAGTTTGATAACTTTTTGAGCATAGCTCCAAATTGCTCTCCAGAATGGTTGGATCCGTTCACAGTTCCACCAACAATGTATTAGTGTCCCAGCTTTCCCACATCCCCTCCAACATTCATCGGTATCATTTCCTGTCATTTTAGCCATTCTGACAGGTGTGTAGTGGTACCTCAGAGTTGTCTTAATTTGCATTTCTCTGATCAATAGTGATTTGGAGCAACTTTTCAGATGATTAGAGTTGTTTTAATTTCATCAACTGAAAATTGTCTGTTCATATCCCTTGACAACTTATCTATTGAAAAGTGGCTTGAATTCTTATATATATATGAGACAATTCTATATATATTTTAGAAATGAGGCCTTTATCAGAGCCATTAAATGTAAAATGATTTCCCAATTTAATGCTTACCTCCTAATCTTGTCTGCATTAGTTTTATTTGTACAGAAACTTTTTAACTTAAGATAATCAAAATTATCCACCTGGTGTCCAATTAGGAGTTCCAGGTCTTCTTTGGACATAAATTTATTCCATCTCCACAGTTCTGAGAGATAAACTATATTACGTTCCTCTAACTTGCTTACAAAATCACTCTTTATATCTAGATCTTGAACCCATTTAGATCTTATCTTGGTATGTGGTGTTAGGTATGGGTCAAGCCCTAATTTCTTCCACACTAGTTTTCAATTTTCCCAGCAGTTTTTGTCAAATAGTGAGTACTTATCCCAAAAGCTGGGGTCTTTGGGTTTATCAAACACTAAATTGTTAAGGTTATTGCCTAAATTGTCCTGATAACCTATCCTGTGCCACTCATCCACTGCTCTATTCCTTAGCCAGTACCAAATGGTTGCTTTATAATATAGTTTTAGATCTGGTACAGCAAGGCCACCTTCATCTGCCTTTTTTTTTCATTAATCCCCTTGAAATCCTTGACCTTTTGTTCTTCCAAATAAACTTTGCTACTATTTTTCCTAGATCTGTAAAATAATTTCTTGGGAGTTTGATTGGTATGGCACTAAATAAGTAGATTAGTTTGGCTAGTATTGTCATTTTTATTATGTTCGCTCTGCCTACCCATGAGCACTTAATGTTTTTCCAATTGATTAGGTCTGATTTTATTTGTGTGGAAAGTGTTTTGTAGTTTAGTTCATATAGTTTCTGACTTTTCCTTCACAGATAGATTCCCAAATATTTTATCCTATCATCTCTTATTTGGAATGGAATTTCTTTTTGTATCTCTTCCTGCTGAACTTTGTTGGTAATATATAAAAATGCTGATGATTTATGGAGGTTAATTTTGAATCCTGCCACTTTGCTAAAGTTGTCAATTGTTTCTAGTAGTTTTTTAGTTGAGTCTCTAGGGTTCTCTAAGTATACCATAATGTCATCTGCAAAGAGTGATAATTTGGTTTTTTCATTACCTAATCTGATTCCTTTTATGTCTTTGAGAAGAAATAATTTCATACATAATGTTTATACATTAAGAACAATTAATCAATAAGACCAATTAATTAAAAGAAAACAAATACCTAGAATACAAAATTAGGTGATCTGATGTGTTCCATATAGAGGAAAGATTAGGGATTTTTTTTAAATCAGGAAGGGAAGAAAAACCCTGATATCTGAAAAAAGATGCACTAATTCTCTCAAGTATCACTATTTAATCAAAGGAACATTGAAATAATAATTGATTAGCCAGTGTGGGGCCAGTTTTCATATAAAATGTATGTTTTTTTGAGTAGCATTGATGTAAGAAAATTCCTTATACCAATCTTTGAATTCAACTTGATTTCTGGTTAACTGAGGTAACTGAGGTCCTCAGTTAAGGATCTCTAAACAGCATATGGGGTCCACGTTCCCATACATATGAGGGTAAGTTTAAACAATGCAATAAGTTTGTTTTCACAACTATAACAAGTGAATAAAGTTTTTTTTTTCAGAATACAAAAATTAAATAGATCCACAAATGAATAGAAAGGTACAGAAGTGAGTCACAAGACAGAGTATCAGTGTGGTTAACTGAATGCCACAACTACTTGATGTTCTAAGCCCCTCAGTTATCCTTAATTGATATTCTCAAAAGCTCAAACCTTTGTTTCTTTAGTCACTTCATCTTTGTCCCCCAACAATAGAATGTTTCTTTTTTTATCTCTGTCTGTTTTGTGTCTGTGACTATTTCTCTTTCACTGTCTCTGTCTCTCTCTATAATGTATATGTACACACACACACACACACACACACACGCACACACACTTTTCTAATCTTGCTACTTAAGTGAATGTGCAAGAGTTCAGGAGTCCTGAAATTCCATCATAGGTTCTACGAGTGACTACAAGTATTTTAGAGTTTATTTACACTGGTATCTGTAGTCACAGGATTCAGGGAATAACCCAGAAGGAACTTTAATAGATATGAGGGGGCAGCAAGACTTAGAGACCAGCAAGGAGCTATGCCTGGAAGGAATTTTATGATTAATGCACAAAAAGAGAAAAAGACTTCCTGTTACCCCAGGAATTGTAAGTTAATACTTTTGTAACATTTATTCTCTACATGTGTTCCTTGCTATTAGCATACTTATATGTTTCAGCCCACTCTTCTCAAATACAGTATATTTTCAGGGGAAAAAATGTCTCATTTTTTTTGGTAATTAGTATTCTTGATATATTTTCTAAGTAAATAATCTTTTCTTAGAGCTTGTTGAAACTGCTGATGTATAATAAATTGTAACCAAGGCTTATTAGGCTTATTAGAATGAATACTGTTTCTGAAATCAGGAAGCCAAGTTCAAATTTAGCTTCAGATACATAGCAGTTGTGTAACACTTACCAAGTCACTTAATTTCTGACTGTTTCAGTTTTCTTATCCATAAAATTGAGGAAATAACACCTACCTCCTATGGTTGTTGTTAGAATACATGAGAAAATATTTGTAAAGCATTTAACAAATTTTAAAATGCTATATAAAAGATAGAAAATAATAAGTATAACAAATAATAAATTTGATTCTTGTGAGTTAACTGATATAATCCTGAGTAAAGTAAGTAGTGATTGATTTTATAGGAACCCTGGTCCATGAGTATGAATACAACTGCAAGTTTGTGGAATGAGCCTAGTGAGAGTGCTTGATATTTGAAGAGGATGTGTTCATATGAGAAGATCTACAATCTAAAGGAAGGAAGCATAGTATAGAACATTTGAGTGAAGATCATCTAAGAGATATAAGGAAGAAATAATTTTATTGCAGTGATGTTATAGAAAATATTCTAGACAGAATGAGGAATTACCAAAGCATTTGGGAAACAGCACAGAAACCCTATGGATTATTGCATGGAATACTAGATACAGAGTTAGGATAGCCTTGGTTTTCTTTAAACTATTTCAGCTCTGTTATTCTGAGTCAGGAAAAATTTAGAGATTCTATATTGAATAATAGTTACTGATCTACATTGGAAGAGAAGAGAATGCCTTAACTGAAAGTGTAGCACAATCATGAAAGCACAGACCTAGACCAGACACTGATGACTGTGTTAAAGGTAAAGTAAAATAGAAATTATATATAGGAATTAGTCTTTTATAAAGATTACAGACAAAGCAGAGGAGGCAGAATTACATAACTATTTAAATCTTATTTGTTTCTATTTCCTTTACCAAGAACTTTGATTGATAGAATGAAAAGGAAAGGAACATAAATAGTTAAGAGAAAGTATAAATCCAAGACACATAAGACAATAGAATTAAAAAGGAAGTGTTCCAAAATGAGCTTAAGTAAGTAAAGCGATAAGACCTTCATCCTTACTGGATGAATTGCTTCCCATACTGAACCAATTGCCCATTAATGTCACTGCTACATCTTTGAAAGATGATGAAAAAGGGAAGATGAGTCAAAGTAATAGAAAGGATAAAAGCTGCACTGCTTTTTTTTGTTTGTTTGTTTTGTTCATTTAATGTAGAAAATGAAGAATTAATGTAAAGAATGTTTGTTCATGGGGCAGCTAGGTGGCACAGTTGATAGAGCTCCATTCTTGAAGTCAGGAGGAACTGAGTTCAAATCCAGGCTCAGACACGTAAAACTTCCTAGCTATGTGACCCTAGACAAGTCACTTAACCCCAATTGCCTTAGGGGAAAAATATTTGTTCATTAAATACAGAGAATGAAGCTTTGAACTTGGCTTTTCTTTTTGGAGAGCACTGGGGCAGTGTGTGAAAGGGAATCTTTAAAATGCTTTTAAAAGTATGATTATAAACAACTAGAAAAGGACTCAGTGACTGGAAATAGTTGATTTTTCAAGAATTTATGATGTCAGACACAATTTCCTTTATTTGAACAGGACTATTTGCTTGTAAGTATAAGGGGATTGCTATAGACATGTACAAAAGGTAAGGAAAAATTGTAAAACCTACAAGAATTTTGGCTTCCCAGTATTTTCTATTTTAAGTTTATGATTTGGATGAAGGTATAGATGCATTCTTATGTTTCTATTTTTCCCTTTTCATTTATTTATTTATTTTAAACTTAATTAGAAAATAGAGAAAAAAAATCATTGCCACATAATAATAGAGGATTCAAATAAGAGAGATTCAAAATATAAAGAAATAAATTTCCATTTCAAGATAGCCTATATAATAAATACCACACATTGTTTTCAAAACATATCATCTTTTCTTTTTTTCCTTGTAAGTATTCTTTTGTTCTCACTTGTGCACTTTTTACTTCATGCTTTTATCCTCTTTCTCTCTCCCTCCCCCCAAAAGGCTATAAATAAGTATATGTATGTTCTTTTTCAAATGAGAAACTGAGGAAAACAGGATTAAATGGCTGTACTAGGGTCATACAGCTGTTGTAAATATCTGAGGCTGTAAATATCTTGAAATCATTAAGATAAATTTCCCTGACTCTAAACTTGGAACTCTATCCACTGCACCATCTGGTTACCTTCCTAAGAATTAGAGCTAATCAAAAGTGAAAAAAAGCTGCTGTGGAAGAAGTGAATTTTCACTAACTGGAGATTTTAAAGTGAATGCTGAATGATCACTTGTCAAGTATGTTGTAGAGGTAAATTCTCTTTTTGGAACAAGTTGGATTAGATGGCCTCTGAGATCACTTTCAATATAGAATCTTTGATTACCTTACCTCAACCGTGGCAATTCTTAAGCAGAAACAGAATAGTACTTACTTCTAAAATCCCATCAGAGCTTTGTTAAGTGTTTCTTGTACAAAAATGGCTGCACAATCTCCAACAGTTTGTTTTCTTGAAACAGACTATTAAATCTTTTTGCTCTAGTGGCAAAGTAAAATTTACTAGTATGAAAAGACTTATCATCAAGAAGTCCCTAGGTCAAGAAGCCAAAGCTATTATGGATCTCCTGTCAGCAATATATCTAATGCCATCCCATTGGGTATTTGTGGAGATGTTCTGTCTCAAAAACCTGAGAGTTAACCTATTATTTCATCAATCATAAGTACTGTACTATGTGAGTAACAAGCTTGATTCATTGCCCTTGACAATATTATTGGCTTGACTATATACAACGACTTCCTATTATAAGTATACTTCCCATTATACTATTGTTTCTTAATTAATATTGTTTTACTTAATTTTACTTTATCTAAACATTCTGAAAATAAGAACATGCCATGAAAGGAATTAATGTCTGATGAGAAAATTCCTCAGATCAAATCATTCATTCATTTGTACATTTCACAAGGACTAATAGAGAGTCTACTCTTTATTAGAATCAGTGATAGGGACTTTGGAGGATATAAAGATAAATAAGATATACTTGCTTCTCAAGGAAATGACACTTTAGTGAAAGCTAGATTTGTTAAATGGAATGAGAGGAATATGAAGGAGAGATTACATCTTGATAGTGTGAGAAAAGAAGGGAATAAATGCAAGACAAGATATTCAAATTGTGATTTGAAAGGTGATTAATATTTTAGCAGGAAGAAATGAGATAGCCTTCTTAACTCAGGTAAAGCGATGAGTGCAAGTTAGAGAGACAAGATTGCAGAATGTTTCTGTAAGAGTATAGCAAGGAGGTACTGACATTAAGCACTACAAATATTAATTTTAAAATAGTTTTTTTAAAAAAAGAGATATTTCAACTAATACATGTCAACTTCCCCGTTCCTGAATGTATTTTTTCTATGCCTGGCACTGTATTAGGTTTTGGGGATATAAAGACAATAATAAAACAGTGCTACTTTTCAACTCTTTGTATTAGAGTAATAAATAAAATATATAGACACACAGAACTATTAACAAGGTGCTTTGCGGATGTAAGGAGTGCTGCTATTGGGGACAGGAGGTGAGAGAGAAATAGGTAAGATTTTAGAGAAGAGATAAAAGCTGAGCAGAGCCTTGGATGAACATAAAGATTTTGAGAGGTATCATCATGAAGAATGTAAATTTCCTATGAGTAATAGCATAAAAATCATGGTGGATAATTAATATGAATGCACAAAGGTGGGTTATAAAATATCATAAACTGCTAGGAATATTTGGAAATAATTTATAACAGAAAAAAAGGGGAAGGTGAAATAACTTTAGAAAGGCAAGCTGATCTTATCTTGGGAGAAAATAAAACAAGTTTAAAAATTGGTATTTTATGTTAGAGAAAATGATTTAGTAAAAGCTTTATGAGAAGAGTGTCATGTACAAATTTTTGCATTAGGTATACCACTATGACTGTTCTAGGAATGAAAGATTGGAAAGGAAAGAGGAAAGACAGTAAAACTAATTGGACTAAAGGTCATAGAACTCAACTCTAGCCACTATGCCATTGGAAAGAGGCAAAATTTTGAGTATGGATCATTAAGAAATAATAAAAAAATTAAAATATAGATAAGTAAATGGAAAACTGGAGGAGGAAGGGTTATGTGAAGATTCATCATAATAGAGTAAATGATTTGAAAGCATGAAAGAACATTAACACTTATCTGAAGCAACCTGTACTATATAACTGACAAGTTTTCACCAGTCCTATCTTTGAACATTCCATGGAGAGACAACTCATTATCTCAAGAACACATTTCACTTTTAGACAGCTCTAATTTTAAGGAATTTTTTAAAATAAATATTAAGCCACAATTTTCTTTTTGTATCTCCATTGCTCTTGCTTCTGCCACTTATGACCAACTGAAATAAATCTAATTCAAAATTGATATGATAGCCAATTGAATACTTAAAGCCAGATATTATATCCTCCCGAGTGTTCTGTTCTTAATGCCCACTGTTTTTTAAAGCAAACTTTATTTCAGAGGAACTCATGCCCTTTCACTATCCTGATTATTATTCACTGAACATTGTTTAAATTATTGATTTTATTCTTAAAACATAATGTTCAGAATTGAGCAAAATATCCAGATGATATAATCGTCCAACTTACATTGCTATCCATTACAATACTCATTCATACTGACTTTGAAATCAACTAAAACCTTCAGAATATTTTTCAGAACAAATGCAGCATTTCCATACTTATTCATCTCATGTTTGTGAAATATATCCAAGTGCAAGAGTTTATTTTTAATCACCATTTATTTCATTTGATAAAACTTAGGCAAAAGAACTATGCCAAAAGTTTCAAACATACCAGCCAAATTCCTGACTTCTGCCCAAACCAGACTAAATTGTATTGCTAGAAAAAAAAAGCTTAATATCTTTGAGTTGTACTTAGCGTTATTTATCTCAGCTCATTCAAATTTTACTATTTTTATGCTATATTTTGAGGTTCAGTCATGTCAAAAATAAATAGTGTTCCAATATCATGAAAACATGGAGAACCTTTGGATTTAGCAGTTGAGAGATTATTTGCAACTTTAGGAAACAAACAAACAAACAAAAAAAAAAAAACAGCAGGGGTGGTTGAACTCTTGTTATAAGGATTAGAGGAGGCAGAGAGTGTTGAGGAAACAGAAGTTGTTTCTTGGCGTTGGCTGTGAAAAGATGAACAGATACTAGAAGAGAGATTGAAAGAATTGATGAGGATTCTTCATAGTTAAACACAATAGAATATACGCATCCTCTTAGACAACAAATCTTATAAAATACTTCCTTTCACCAAGATCTAATTAGTAGTAAAGTACTCTCATTTCAAACTGCAAAACTTTTATGTCCATATTCTCCTCTATAATACCTCTCTAACCTTCATAGCTCAGAATTGTATCTTTTTCCATTTGGTCTTTTATAATAGCTTCCTAAATGTTTTTTGCCTATATTTTATTGCCAGTTCAATTCATTCCCCATATTGCTGCAAGAGTAATCTTCCTAATGTACCATTTTGATTATGCCTGTCCTCTAATTAAGAAAAGAAAAATCCCATAGCTTTCCATTAACTTCTAAACACCATTTTCAGTGCTGACTCTTAGTTTGTAAGAACCAGCACAAGATTGGACACTCTCTCTCTCTGTCTCTCTCTCTCTCTCTCTCTGTCTCTCTCTCTCTCTCTCTCTGTCTCTGTCTCTCTCTCTCTCTCTCTCTCTCTCTCTCTCTCTCTCTCTCTCCCTCTCTCTCTCTTTCTCTCTCTCTCTCTCTCTCTCTCTCTCTCTCTTTATATATATATATATATACATATATATCTTAATTTTCATTATTTGGAGCTTAGGGTCATTTCTTCTGCAATTTTTGGTTAACTGAAAACCTGTCTTTTGTTAATATTAATATTACTTGACTAAAACTGTTCTCTTAGGATGTGAATAAATATTCACATCCTTAAGGCCTTAAATGTTCCTGAGATGAGAAGCCAAAAGAATAATTTTAATTGTCCCTGATTTCTTAACATATAGGTCTCCCTGCCTTGACAAAACTATTTTTGAATCCTCTAAATTCAGCTTAATTTGTAACCTGATTTATTTTACACACACATACACACACATGCACATACATAAATAAATATTAGTATAAGAAATTATATTCATATGTCCATCTTTCCAATGAACATTTCTAATGTTCAATTAAACAGTGTAATCTATGAACCTAGTTCTTTTCCTTAAGATAGTTAAAAACAAACATACAAAAAAACCCACTTTTAAAAATATTCTTTATAAGTCTTGCTTTATAATACTGAGTTTAATCTCCCCATGTTTCAGGCATGTGTGTTCCACTTTACTTTTCTATGATCAACTTTAAAATGAGTCACATTTACTATCAAAGTTCCAATTATTTTTATTATAATAACTTTTTAATTTTTTTGGTTTGGATGTTTTTATATAAAATATTCCATTACTATATTCCAGGCATTTAAATTCACTGTCCTAAATTTATGCCTGGAATGCTTACACTGCTTATTTTTACATTATAACTTCCATAAAGTCCCAATTAAGTTCTATTTCCTATAAGAAGCCCCTCTCACTGTACCTTAATGCTTATACTTTATCTCACTTGTTGCCTTCAGTTTATGCTATGAAGATCTTGTTTGTATAAAATCAGTTTCATGTTGTCTCATTCCATTAGATTCGAACTTCTTAAGGGCAGGCATCGTCTTTTATCTTTCTTTGTATCTTTAGGACTTACAATAGTATTTTAGGAGGCACTTAACAAATACTTGCTGCCTTGCTATTGACTAGTCTGAATAAAAAACTGTTACTTCCTCTGTCTCTAGGCCAATAATATTATCTTAAAATATAAGAAAATAATTTATGAACTATATTGTTTTGGACAAACAGTGAGTTCCAATAGCCCTATGTTTAGGTCAGACATTGAAATGTTTTCTGAAATCTTCATTCTTTTGTCTACATGAACTTTAACATATTTTCATAACAATGCCATTCCTCTATCTCCCTCTATTGATTTTCACAAAAATGATTTCTAGCATATTTTGGATCTCTGGCTCTCAAGTATGCATAAATAAATACAACTAAAGTATTCTTCCCCTCTTTTTATTTCTTTTTATTTTTTTGTTATTTCTGTATAAGTAATATCTTTCTATAATCATATATCATGCATGATTGTGAGCACATGAAGTCTCACTGACACCTCTGATTTTGAATTTTTCTTGCTTTAGAAGCTTGAGTATATGGTAATGGAGATGGAGCCAAAATGGTGGAGAAGAGTCAAGAAGCTGTTTGAGCTTTCCCAGTTTCTTCTGAAAATCACATGAAACCAAGCCTCCAACAGAGTCTGACAGAATAAAACTATCATCCAACTCATAATAGATTGAAAAGACTTCAAAAAAAGTCAGTCTAACTGAGATGAAAAAGGTTTCCAGCCCAGGTGGTATAGACTATGGGAAAATTGATTACAGGGTCTTAATAAGAGCAAATCATCAACTGAGACCCTCAATCCCTCAATAGATGAGCAAATTCCTGAGGCAGCACCCAGTACTAACTCAGAAAGCAAACTCTGGGAAACCAGGAGGGTATTTCCTAGAAAGAGCAGCCAAGAGATCCTCTATAATCACAAGGGGCCCCTGTGATCAAAGCCAAGATTCAGCGCTACATAGGAAACTTGGAACAGCATGACCTTTACTCAATTAACAGAGTTCCACCTTAAAAGTTAAAAATAAAAAACAGTAAATACCAAAATAAAAGAAAAGAAAATGAGCAAGAAACAGAAAAGAATCTTGACCATAAAAAGCTAGTTTTGTGACAGGACAGAACAAAACATACATAAACTCAGATTAAAACAGAATATTTCAAAAAGTGAGATAAATTGGTCACAGGCCCAAAGAGGCTTCTTGAAAATGCTCATAAAAAACTTCAGAAGGCAAATGAGAGAGGTAAATGAAAAAAATGAGGAAAGAAATTAGAGCTTTGCCTGAGAGAGTCAACAGTTTGGAAAAAGAAAAAAAAAATTCTGAAGAAAATAACTTCTTAAACAGTAATATATACCAAATGGAAAAAAGGTACAAACGATAACTGGGGAAAAAAACACATTAAAAACTAGAACAGGGAAAATAAAAGCTAATGACTTTGTGAGACAGCAAAAATCAGTCAAATAAACAAAAAATAATCCAAAAATGGAAGAAAATGTTAAATACCTCATTGGCAAAATAACTGACATGGAAAATAGATCCAGAAGAAACAATTAAATAATTATTGGTGTGAAAGTCATGACAAAAAAAAAGAGCCTGGATAGCATTCTACAAAAGGTCGTTAAGGAGAATTGCCCCAAAATTAAAGAAACAGAGAGGGAAATACATATGTAAGAATGCATTCATCACCTCTGGAAAAAGATGCTATAAGGAAAACTGCAAGGAATATTGTTGCAAAAATTACAAACCTATAATCTCAAGGAAAAAAGCTGCCGGATAAAAAGAATTCAAATATCAAGGAGCACCAGTCAGGATTAACCAGGCCCTCACAGCCTCTACAATAAAAGATTGGAGGGCCTAGAATACCACATTCCTGAAGGCAAAGGACCTAGGTTACAACTACCTGGCAAGACTCAGAATCATCTTTCAGAGTAAGAATTGGAGCACCAGTTAAGTAAAAGATTTCAATCATTTCTATTAAGAAAAAAAAAAAAACTAAACAGGAAACTTAATCTACAAAAATAGGACTCACGAGAACCATAAAAAGGTAAACCAGGAAAAATATTTCAAGATTAAGCTGTTTATATACCTAGATAAGAAAACAACATCTGTAACTCTTTTTTTTTTCTCTTTGCTGAGGCAATTGAGGTTAAGTGACTTGCCTAGGGTCACACAGCTAGGGAATGTTAAATGTCTGAGACCACATTTGAACTCAGATCCTCCCGACTTCAGGGCTGGTGCTCTATCCACTGTGCCACCTTGCTGCCCCATATCTGTAACTGTTTTGAACTATATCTGTCACTGGTGCAGACAGAGGGAGGCCACCACATGTATTTAGAATATCGTTGTGAATGGTCCCTGATGTGATGACATCAAAGAAAAAGATATTAAAAGTGGGAAAAGGTCTGTACTTGAAAAAGAGGAAAGAGGAGTTATAAGGGTTCAACAAGTTCCCATGAAGAGATGCAAAGCCCTCTAATAATTGAGGGAAAGAAAGTATGGGGATGAACATTGTCTGAAGATTGATCTCATCAATTTTGGATTTAAGAAGGAATAATTTAATCATTCAGGTGGGTGTAGAAATTTATCTAACACCACAAGAAGTAGGAGGAGAAAGGAAAAGAAAAGGGAGGTACAGATTAGAAGGGAGAGCAGAAACATTAGGGAAAAAGTAAGCAAAGGAAGGAAGTGTTCATGAAAGATGATTGTGAGTGAGGTATGTAAACACACACACACACACACACACACAACTAAGGACAGGATAGAAAGGGAGAACAGGAGTATATACAGGGGAGAAAATAGGATTGAGGGAAATAGAGAGCTAGTAGTCATAATTACTTTGAATGCAAAGAACACTCACATAAACTGTAAGGAAATAGCAGAGTGGATTAAAAAACAGAATCCTATAATATGTTCCTTACAAGAAACACATTTAACACAGAGAGACACATACTGAGTAAAAGTAAAAGGCTGAAAAAGAATTTATTATATTTCAGAGGAAGTAAAAAAAGGAGGTAGCAATTCTAATCTCAGATAAAGCAAAAGTAAAAATAGATTTTATTAAAAAAAGATATGGAGGGAAAATACATCTTGATAAAGGCCCCATAAATGATGAAGTAGTAGTGATACTAAATGTGTATGCACCAAGTGACAGAGCAGACTGATTCCTAGAGAAGATTTTAAGCCAGTTACAGTAAGAACTAGATAGCAAAACTATCCTAGTGGGAAATCTCAATGTTCCTTTCTCAGAATCAAAGAAATTTAATCATGAAATAAACAAGAAAGAAGCTAGGGGAGTTAATAGAATCCTAAAAAAATAGATATGATAAACCTCTTTAGAAAACTGAATAAGGATTGAAAATAATACATATTTTTCTCAGTAGTACTTGTCACCTTTAAAAAATTAACCAGCTATTAGGGCATAAAAACATCACAATTAAATGCAAAAAGCCAGAAATAGTAAATGTTTCCTTTTCAGATCACAATGTAATAAAAATTATAATCAATAAAGGACCAGAGAAAGATAGACTAAAAATCAATTAGAAATTAAATAATCTAATTCTAAAGTATGAGTGGATCAAACAAAAAAAAATCACCGAAACAATTCATAATTTCATCCAAAAAATGATAATAATGAGAAAACATACCAAAACCTATGAGATGCAGCCAAAATAGTTCTTAGTGGAAATTTATATCTCTAAATAACTGCAAACTAAAATAGAGAAAAACGAAATCAATGGATTAGGGATGTAACTAAAAAACTTAGAAAAAGAACAAATTCACCCCTTCCCCAATTAAATACCAAATTAGAAATTTTGACGTTCAAAGGAAAGATTAATGAAATATTAACCAAGGGAATTATTGAATTAATAAACAAAGCTAAGACTTGGTTTTATGAAAACACTAACAAAATAGATAATCTTTGGTTAATGTGTTAAAAAAAAGGTAAGAAAAAAATAAATCATGAGCATTAAAAAATGAAAGGGGTGAATTTACAACCAATGAAAAAATAAATGAAAAAAAATAAGAAGCTATTTTGACCAACTCTATTTTAGCGTGTTTGACAATGTAACTTTAAATGGATACATATTTGTAAAAATATAAATTGCTGGGGCAGTTAAGTGGGGCAGTGGATAGAGCACCAGCCCTGAAATCAGGAGGCCCTGAGTTCAAATCTGGACTCAGACACTTAAGACTTCCTAGCTGAGTGACCCTGGGCAAGTCACTTAATCCCAATTGCCTTAGCATATATATATTGCTGAGGGTAACAGAAGAGGATATAAAATATAAATAGCTGAGGTTAACAGAAGAGGAAATAAAATATTTAAATACTCTAATTTTGGAAAAAGAAATTGAACAAGTCATTAATAAACACCCTAAGAAAAAAATCTAAAATATATAAACAACTGTATCAAATTGATAAGAATGCAAATTATTCCCCAAGTGATAAAAGGTCAAAGGATATGCCTAATTCTCTGATGATAAAATTAAAGCCATTTATATTTATATGAAAAAAATGCTCCAAATCACTATTGATTAGAGAAATGCAAATTAAAACAACTCTGAAGTACCACCTCACTCCTCTTAGATTGGCTAAGATGACAGAAAAAGATAATGATGAATGTTGGAGCAGCTGTGTGAAAACTGGTACATATTATTGGTGGTTGTGAAATTATTCAACCATTCTGAATAGTAATTTGGAACTATATCCAAAGGAGTATAAAATTGAGCATACTCTTTGTCCCAGTGTGTCATTATTGGGTCTCTATCTCAAGGAAATCATAAAAGAGGGAAAAGGAATCATTGCGAAAATGTTTGTAGCAGCTCTTTTTCTTTTTGTGATAGCAAAGAATTGGAAAAGGGATGGTTTCCCATCAATTGGGGAATGGGTGAACAAGTTGTGCTATACTAAAGTAATGTAATATTATTGTTCTTTTGAAAATGATGAACAAGCTGATTTTAGACAGGCCTAGGAAGATTTACATGAACTGATCCTGAGGGAAACAAGCAGAACCAGGAATTCATTGTACACAATAACAGCAAGAATGTGTGATGATCAGCTACGAAAGACTTGGTTTTTCTCAGTAGTTCAATGATCCTCGCTTCTTTCCATATCACATTTTAGTTCACTGTGCTGTCTAATTTAGTCATCTCTTTGGAAAGATTTTTCTGTAATGAAGGGAGAAATTTTTCTTCCTCTTCCTGAAATGAACATGTGAGTATTTTTCTGTTTCTTTATTATATCTTAGCATCTTGTAAACTTCTTGAAGATATTATTTTTTTTCTTTTTTTCCCTTTGAGTTCTCAACACCTAGCACAGTCCTTTCAAGATAGTAAGCATTTAATAAATGATGATTATATTTGTTTATACATTGGCAATTTTCCTCTCCTCTTCTTCCATCTCCTCATTTTACCTTTTTTTCTTTCATGGATCAGTGGCATAATTTGTTATTACACTCCTTAGTGCTTTAGTGTCTTGCCCAGAATATCTTATTCATTACCCATGATTTCTAAATTTCTTCTGATAGTATCTCTTACATTCATGTGAAACAATAGAACTTGGTAAAAGACCAATATTTTCTGAGCAACTGTGAGATCTGAATTTTTTTGGTCACATCCATATCATGTTATCAGTTCTTTAGAAATCATCCCTTTCTGCTTTCCAACCAAACCTTAATCTTTCTAGTTATGATAAATATGTGTTTGCTCTAACCTGTCCAAGGTTTCACATCATATTCTTGATAACTCTTCACTGTGCCAACATTTCTCCCACCCTTTTATTTATATCATTCCTATTTGTGTGGAATGGAAAACTAATATACTCTCGGTGGAGTTATGAATTAATCCAATCACTATCGAGAGAAGTTAGAGTAACTATGCACAAAGGCATAATTTGAGTCAACAATATCATTACTAGGTTTATATCTCCAAAAATGTTTTTAAAAGAGTAGGGAGAAGATCTTATTTGTATGAAAATATTTATAGCCCATCTTTTTTTTATTATGAGTAAAAATTGATGAGATTCCAATCAATTGGGGAATGACTGAAAAAGCCCGGCTACATGATTGTAATAGAATATTATTATAGAAAAAGAAATGACAACTTGGATGATTTCAGAAAAAAAAATCTGCACAAATTACATGAACTGATAAGAGTGAAATGAGCCATAGTAGAACATTGTACACAGTAGCAGTATTGTTATATGAATGACTGTGAATGACTTAGCTATTCTCAGGAACAAAATAATCCAAGACAATCCTAATGAATGATGATGAAAATGAATGAATGAAATGATAAAAAATACTGATTAGAGAAAGAAGTGATGGTGTCTTGAATAGAGCCCAAATTATACTTTTTTCTTCCTTCCTCCTTCCCTCCTTCCCTCCTTCTCTCCTCTCTCTCTCTCTCTCTCTCTCTCTCTCTCTCTCTCTCTCTCTCTGTGTCTCACTATCTGTCTGTCTCTCTCGCTTTCTTTTTCTCTCTCTCTGCCTCAACACTCAGGCATTGAAAGTCGGGCAACTAGTAAGTAAATTCTTATAGGACTTAAAGCAGTATCACTTTCCTTCTTTGAATTTGTGTCTGACTGGATGATTAGGATATTATTTTTCATTTTTTAAATTCTATTAAAACTGTTTATTTGCAAAAACATATGTATGGGTAATTCTTCAATATTAACCCTTACAAAGCTTTCTGTTACAAATTTTTACCCCCTACTCCCCACGCCTCCCCTGGATGGCAGTATATCCACTACATGTTAATTATCTTAAAATACTTGACAATTAGAATATATGTATACATATTTCCACACTTATCATTTTTGTACAAGAAAAATCATATCTACAACAAAGAAAAATCAGAGAAAGGAAACACAATGCAAGCAAACATCAATAAAGAGCATGAAAATGTTATGTTGTGGTCCACATTTCACATCCCTTTCTCTGGGTGTTTTCACATCCCTCTCTCTGGGTGTATATGGCTTTCTTCACTTCCAATTGGAAGTGATTTGAAACATTTCATTGTTGAAGAGAGCCATGTCCATCAGAATTGATCATCATATAGTATTGTTGTTGCCGTGTATAATAATCTCCTGGTTCTGCTCATTTCACTCAGCATCAGTTCAAGTCTCTCCAGGCCTCTCTGAAATCATCCAGCTGGTCATTTCTCACAGAACAATTATATTCCATAACATTCATATACCATAATTTATTCAGCCATTCTCCAATTGATGGCCATCCATTCAGTTTCCAGTTTCTAGCCACTACAAAAAGGGCTGCCACAAACATTCTTGCACATGTGGGGCCCTTTCCTTCCTTTATGATTTTTTTGGTATATAAGCAAAATAGAAATGCTGCTGGGTCAAAGGGTATGCACAGTTTGGTAACTTTTTGAGCATAGTTCCAAATTGCTCTCCAGAATGGCTGGATACTTTCACAGTTCCACCAAAAATGCATCAGTGTCCCAGCCTTCCCACATCTCCTCCAACATTCATCATTATCTTTTCCTGTCATTTTACCCAATCTGACAGGTATGTAGTGGTACCTCAGAGCTGTCTTAATTTGCATTTCTCTGATCAATAGTGATTTGGAGCACCTTTTCATATGACTAGAAATAGTTTTAATTTCATCATCTGAAAATTGTTCATATCCTTTGACCATGTATCGATTGGAGAATGGCTTGAATTTTTATAAATATGAGACAATTCTCTATATATTTTTGAGATGAGACCTTTATCAGAACCCTTAAATGTTAAGATGATTTCCCAATTTATTGCTTCCCTCCTAATCTTGACTGCATTGGTTTTGTTTGTACAAAAACCTTTTCAACTTAATATAGTCAAAATTATCTATCTGGTGTTCAATTAAGAGTTCCAGTTCTTCTTTGGACATAAATTTATTCCATCTCCACAGGTCTGAGATGTAAACTGTACTACAGTTCCTCTAATTTATTTAAATATCACTCTTTATATCCGGATCATGAACCCATTTAGATCTCATCTTGGTATGTGGTGTTAGATGTGGGCCAAGCCCTAATTTCTTCCACACTAGTTTCCAATTTTCCCAGCAGTTTTTGTCAAATAGTGAGTACTTATAGGATATTATTTTTCATATGATTGGTATGTTTATATTTAGCTGGAGTTTTCCCCCAATTTTCATTCATATTCTGTTTTTGTGCTATTTTAATTAATCTTTGTCACTTTGACATTTGTGTATGTTTTATTTAGGCCTTTGCTTAATTGGCAACTTCATGTTCCGATAAAGAGGATGCAAAGGTTAGAATATATAAATAGGATGCTCTATTTCACTCTTCAAGTTATGACAATTCTACTAACAATTGTCATGAGAACCAGGATGCTGAGCAGAGGAAAAGAGAAAAAACCCAAAATATTAGATATTCCTTTAATCCCTCTCTTTAGTTTTAAAAATATTGTGAAAGGCCAGGATGAAAAGTATTAATATATACAAAGCATCATTTCCAAATTTCAATTAAGCTTGGAAGCTTTCTAAAAGTCACACTAGTTTCTCCATTCTTTCATCTATTCATTTTTTTGTTGATCCATACACACAGAAACACACACACATACGTGTGTACATTTAATATATACTGTATATGTATGTATGTACATATGCACCTAACCTAAATATATATATTATTTTTTGCACTATATATGAAATTATGCAGACATATGCAAACATTGTCTTGAGACATTAAAATTCCAAGAATAAGTGATAACCTAACTAAGCTTTGCCTTGCTAAGAGATAATAAGATAGATAGATAGACAGAACTAGACATAGATATAAATATAGATATTGCTGTGTAGTGATTGGAAAGTTTGTCTTGGACCCTGAAAGACCTGGTTCCATTCCCAATTTGACACAGGAGTAGAATTTTGCTAGTATTTGGGGATTATAAGAGGGTCAAATAAGGGGTCTGTTCACGCCAGGAAAGTATGAAGGAAAGTATGAAATAATTGGAATGAGAATTTATATTGATTTAAAATAGAAATAATCTACAATGAGAATTCTTCTCTCATTTTCAGTTCAAATTCTACCTCAACAGACCTCAAAACAAACAATGAACAAAATTTATAAAATAAATTCTCAAATAAAAGTATCATTTAATTTTTATGCAAATAAACTTACAATCATGAATAAATTCCTTTAAAGTGAGCTCTCTACAGAGCTCTAGATTCTAGATTAACTAAGGGACCTCACTTTTGAAAACCCATATCTTTAGTTGAAAAGCTATGGATAATAATAGGAAAAAATGCAGCACTTGGGGTGCAGAAATTGTTTAATTAAAATACTATATAATCATCACTCTATAAATCATATGTTTATGTTTTAGACATTGAGGAAAGCCCTATTCAATTCATTTATTAAATATTAAAGTTTTAAGTGGAGTAACACTGCCATCTATGAGCAATTACAAAAATTGCACCTTATATAGTTTCAGGTGTTTGTGCATTTTTGTGTCTGTAGGATAAAATGGGTTAAAACACAAAGACATATTTTCAAGCAAGATATTATGATTTATTTAAGTCTTGAATGTAGGTGCCAATATTTCTTTCCATTTCCTAGCAATTTTCTTTAATCCCAATTTCTAGTTAAGCTTAAAACTAACCAGATTTCAGCTTAGCTTCCCACAAGTACATTTTATTTTAATTTACACAATTAAGAAA
>JAJPUD010008114.1:71508-94903 GCA_023553655.1 Myrmecobius fasciatus | reverse complement strand
TTCTGCTTTAAAAAGACCTCAAGCTTTAAAAAATGAATAAAAACATAAAAAAACTCTCACCATAGATAGCTTTTGTGGAGAGCGAGAAGAACAGACCCCAGATCCTGAGGTTCATAAAGGTAAAGCAACTCCAAAGGAAACCACAAAGGGAGACATGAACTGGTCCCCATTTCACAAGGCTTTCCTGGAAGATTGCATAAAGAATCTCAAAAGAGTGTTAGATGAAAAATGGGAAATGAATTGAGATCAGTGCAAGAAGGATATAATGCCCTGCAAAAGATATATGAAAAAGAAACCAATTCACTGAAAAACAAAACTGGTGAAATGGAAAAAGACTGCAGTAAACAAATTCAGTTGGCCAGTTACAAAAGGAGGTAAAAAAGGTAACTGAAGAAAATAATACATTAAAAATTAGAATTGAACAACTGTAAGTGAATGACTTAATAATACTTCAAGAATTAGTCAAACAAAAACAAAAAAATGAAAAAAAATAGAACAAAATATGAAATATCTCCTAGGAAAAACAAGTCACTTGGACACTGTGACTTGGAAATGATTTGGAAATAGATCTAGTCGAGACAATCTAAGGGTTATTGGACATCCTCAAAGTCATGATGAAAAAAAGAATCTAAACATTATCTTCCAAGAAATCTTGAAAGAAAACTGCCTGATGTTTTAGAATCAGAAGGCAAAATCACCATCAAAAGAATTCACCAATCACCTCCTGAAAGAAACCCCAAAATTAAATCCCCAAGGAATATTGGGGCTAAATTTCAGGACTATCTCACCAAGGAAAAGATATTGCTAGCAGCTAGAAAGAAACAATTCAAATACCCAAATACTGAACAACTGTAATTAGAATCACACAAGATCTGTCAGCCTCCACTTTGAAGAATCAAAAGGCCTGGAACCAGATATTCCAAAAGGCAAAGGAACTTGGATTACAGCCAAGAATAACCTATCCAGCTAGAATGAGCATTATCTTCCAGGGAAGAAATTGGGCATTTAATGATATAGGTGAATTGCATCTATTTCTAATGAAAAGACCAGAGCTGAACAAAAAATTTGACTTCCAAACACAGAACTCAAGTGAAGCATAAAAAGGTAAAAAAGAAAGAACTCTTGAAAACTATATTTCTACTATGGGTAAACTTAAAGAATAGGGATATAATTTGTTTTTACTTAGATAATATGAAAATAAACTAGAAGTGGAAGGGCTATCATACTGGAGAAAAGAGGGAAAGGGAGGTAAAATAAGGTTTAAAAAAAAGGAGGTAAAATAAGGTAAAATCTCATGAAGAGGCAAAGAAAATCTAATATAATTGAGGGAAAGAAGGGAGGGGGATGAGCATTGTGTGAATCTTACTCTCATCAGATTGGGCTCTAAAAGAGTATATCAGATACATTTGGTTTCACAGAAAAACTTGTCCCTCCTTTTATGGAAGTGGAAGGGAAAGGAGGAAAAAAAAGGAATAGACTAATAGAAGGTAAACAGAAGAATTAGGGGAAAGGTGTAAAAAAGGGGGAAGGGCTCTAAAGGGTGAGTACTGTTTGAGGATATTTTGGTCAAAAAATGCAAAATACTGGGGAGGGGGGGAAGGGAAAAAGTGGAAAGGAAAAAACATAACGGGTAAATAAGATGGCAGGAAATAAAGAATTAGTTATTTTAACTGTTATGTGAATGGGATGAACTCTTCCATAAAACTGAAGTGGATAGCATACTGGATTAAAAGCCAGAATCTAACAATATGTTGTTTATAAGAAACACATCTAAAGCATACAGATACATACAGAGTGAAAGTAAAGAGCTGGAGCAGAATCTATTATGCTTCAGGTGTAAAAAAAAATAAAAAGGATGGTGGTTTAACAGTACCAAAGCTAAAACTATATTATAAGGCAGAAATAATAAAAAAGTATTTGGTATTAGCTAAGAAATAGAGTGGTGGATCAGTGAAATAGATTAGATACACAGCTCATAATAATCAAAACCTATAGCAGCAATCTGGTATTTGATAAATCCCCAAATTCCAGCTTCTGGAACAAAAATTCACTATTTAAAAATTTTCTGGGAAAACTGGAAAATAATGTTAGAAACTCAGCATAGGCCTATATCTCATACCCCATACCAAACATAAGGCCAAAATGGATATATGATTTGGCCATAAAGAGTGACATCATATAAAAATTAGACAAGCAAGGGATAATTTATACCTCTCTGATCTTTGGAGAAGAGAACATTATGAAAGCTAAAATGGGCAACTTTGAATACATTAAATTAATTTTTTTGCAGAAACAAAACCAACAGAAACAAGATTTAAAAAGATGTGCTAAACTAGGAAAAAATCTTTACAGCCAGTAATTCTGATAGAGCTTTTATTTCTAAAATATATAAAACAGTGTCAAATTTATAAGAATCCAAGTCATTCCCCACATGAGAAATTGTCAAAAGGTATGAACAGACAATTTTCAGATGTTGAAATTAAAGCCATTTACAATTAAATTAAAAAATGCTCTAGATCACTATTGATAAGAGAAATGTAAATTAAAACAATTCTGGGGTGCTACTGTCCACTTCTCAGATTGGCTAAGATGACAGGGAAAGATAATGATAAATGTTAAAGGCTTTGTGTGAAAACTAGTGTACTGACACATTGTTGGTGGAGTTTTGAAATGATCCAACCATTCTGGTGAGCAATCTGGAACTATATCCAATAAGCTACAAAATTGTGCATACTCTTTGATCCAGGAATGCCAGTACTGATTCTATATCCCAAGGAAATCATAAAGAATGGAAGATGACCCACATGTGCAAAGATATTTGTAGCAGCTCTTTTTATGACAACAAAGAATTGGAAAAGGAGTGGATTCCCATCAATTAGGGAATGGCTGAACTATCTATGGTACATGAAGCTAATGGAATATTATTGTTCTATAAAAATGATGAACAAACTGATTATAGATAAACCTGAAAAGATTTATATGAAGTGATGCTAAGGGAAATGACAGAACCAGGCATACATTGTACACAATAACAGCAAGAATGTGTGATTATCAACTATAAAAGCCTTGATTCTTCTCAACGGTTCAGTGATCCAAAACAATTCCAATAGATTTTGGTCAGAAAATGCCATCTGGTTCCAGAAAAAAATGTAAGGCTGAATGTAAATCAAATACTTGGTATGTTCACTTCTTTTTATCTGTTTTTTTTTTCCTTTCCCATGGTTTTTCCCTTTTGCTCTGATTTTTTTCTCCTAACATGATTCATAAGCAATATGTATTAAGAATAAATAAAATTACTACAATAAAAAAATAAAACTTTGTCACAAATTCAATGGGTTTCAGAAGTTGGGGGATGCCATTCTAGGTATAGCAGTATAAATAAAGGAACAGTAGCTCTTGTCATGTTCATAAAATATATGAAAATATATAATATAAAATATGGCTGGAAAAATAAAGAAAAGTGTGATTTAGGGGTATCAGGGAAAAGATATAAATTTTACCTAGGTAAAAAAAAACAAAAACAAAAAAAAAAACAAAAACTTTTGAAAGATTTTGAAAAGGGTACACAAATGGCTTAACCTATACATAAAGAAATTTAGTTTGCAACATTATGAAGGATTGAAAAGGAGAGAAAATAAAAGGCAAGACCTATTAGAATACTGTTGGAATAATCTATGTAGATGGGTAGGGGGATCTTTACTTTAGAAGTGAAGGTGAGTCTTCTCAACTAATCCACTCTGCTATCCAATTCTGTTGAATAGGAAAGTTCATCCCATTCACATTTACCGGTAAGATTATTAATCCTGTATTTATCATCCTATTTTTCACAACTTATGCTTTTCTCACTCATTTCACCCTTTTCCTCCCCAACAGTGTCTTCCTTATGACCATCATCTCCCTTGATCTGCCCTCCCTTTTTCATCTCATCCTTTCTTATCCCTTTCCCCTTTTATTTCTGCCCTCTCTTCTATTAGCCTCCCCCTATTCTTTCCTCTTTCTCCTTGTACTGCCCTATAGGATGAGACAAATTTATATACTTAACTAACTATATGTCTTTGAGCCAAATCTGATGAGATTAAGGTTCAAACAATGCTCATTCCCCTCATTCCTTTTCCTCAAGTATATTATGTCCTTTGTGCCTCTTCACATGGCACATTTTTCCACCCTTAATTTCTTTTTTATATCGTCACATTAGAGTCTATACCACTTCTGTCTGCCCTGACAAAAATACAATTCTCAAAAGTTACACCTATCTTCTTTCCATATAGGGATGCAAACAGTTTAATCTTTAATCTTTTTTTCCATTTACCTTTTTATGCAAATTTTCTGTTGAGCTCTAGATTTTTCATTAGAAGTGATTGAAAATTCCCTGTTTCATTGAATATCCATGTTTTTTCCTGAAAAATAATGCCTAATAATTTTGCTGGATAGTTAACTCTTGGTTGTAGTCCAAGCTCTTTTGGCTTCTGAGATATCATATTCTAGCCCCTCTACTCCTATAATGAGGAAGCTGCTAAGTTTTGTGTAATTCTGATTGTGATTCCTCAATATTTGAATTGTTTCTTTTTGGCTGGTCCTTGATTTGATAATTCTAAAATTTAGCTATAATATTTCCTGGAGTTTTCATTTTAGGGTCTCTTTTATAAGGTGATTGCTATGTTTATTAAATGACTATTTTACATTCTGATTCTAGGATACTACGGCAATTTTCCTTCCTTGGTTGTTTTTTTCAGTGTGGCTTTCAGGTAGTCTAATAATTCTTAGATTCTCTCTCCTTGATTGATTTTCCAGGTAAGTTATTTCTTCAATGAGGTATTTTACATATGTCCTATCTTTTCATTTTAAAAAAAAATTATTCTTGAATTCTCATTGAATCACTTACTTCCATTTGTCCAATTATATTTTTTTAGTTAGGTTTTTGCATTTGGCTAGTTGTAGTTTTAAAGGAGTTGTTTTGTTCAGTGGATTTTTTTCTCCATTTGGCCAATTCTATTTTTAAGTTGTTTTCTTCAGTATGTTTTTCCATTTAGTCAAATATATTTTAAGAAGTTGTTTTCTTCAGTTTTTATGCTTCCTGTTCTTTTTTGCCAGCAAAGTTATTTATTTACTTACTTTTTTATTTTTCAAAATTTATGCAAAAATAGTTTTTTTTTAACATTCATCCTTGCAAAAATTTGCATTTAAAAGTTTTCTCTCTTTTTCCTCCCTCCTCTTTCCTTAGACTGTAAGTAATCCAAAATAGGTTGAACATGTGCAATTCTTCTAAATTTATTTCCACATTTATTATGTTGCCCAAGAAAAATCAGATCAAAAATGGGAAGAAAATAAAGAAAAAAAATAGAACAAGCAAGCAAACAATAATAACAAAAAGGTGAAAATAATGTGTTGTGATCCACATTCGGTCCTCATAGTACTCTATGCTCCATCACAACTCTATTGGAATTAGTCTGAATCATTGTATTGTTGAAAAGATGTGCTTTCTTTTCCAAGGTGCTGGCTTTCCCCAACCCCTAAATTTTCATAACTTTCTTGCAATGATCTCATTTCTTTTTCCTATTTTTCTATTATTTCCTTTTAAGATCCTTTTTGAACTCTTCCAAGAGAGAATTTTGAATTGGAGACCAGTTTACATTCCCTTTTGAGGCTTCATCTGAAGGCATTTTGCCTTTACTGGCCTCTTCTGAGTGGGTGTTCTGTTTTTTTTTCTCTCTCCAAAGTAGTTCTCTTTGGTCAGAGCTTTATTTTTTATTTTATTTTTTATATTTTTGCTCAGTTTTAAAGGTTGAGGTCTGCTCTTGGGCATTGGGGAGATTGTCCCGAGCTTCCTCTGCAAGAGGACAGGAGCTTTTCACTGACTACACTGGGATCTGTGATGCAGGCTTCTCCACTGTGTTCAGTTGCTTGGATAAGTACCACCTATAGTGCTGGAGTTCAGGGCCTCACAATTTGCCTTCTGTGCTTGTGTTGGAGAGGTCACAACTGATCTGCTGATCTGCCCTTCTGAAACAGTGTACAGTAACCAACATGGGTGCATTTTGGCTAAGAACCTCCTGCTAAATTCCTTCTGCTAGACTTCCGCAAGCCAGACCTTGGGTCTGCACAGAGCTGCATTCTTTCCTGCCCAATTGAAACAGAGTTCCTGAAGTCCTTCTAAAATATCTTAAGCTAGAAAATTATTACACTCTGAATGTTTGTGGGTTCTATCACTTCTAAATCAATTCAGAGGCTTGATCTAGTGTTGATTCTGAGGGAAGCTTTGGAGAAATCAGCCAATGTTCTCTCTCCTCTCTGCCATCTTGACTCTTCCCTCAAATCCAAGCTTTTTCAAAAGGAATTTCTAAGCTATTCATTCTTCCTCTCTCATCTTAACATAGGCCTTCCTTTAGCAATTACTTCTTACTTTAATTGTACCTTTTCTGTTTCTATTTTCATACTCCCCCAATTAGAATGTAAACTTTTTGAAGGCAAAGTACCTTCCTTTGCATCCCTACCTTTTAGGACAGTGTCTAAAATAAAGTAACACATACTTGTTGACTTATTGGCTGGTGTCCAAATAGATAATGAACCATTTAGCAAATAGTTCAGGTTTCTGTTGGTGGGGTGAATGTATTTAGCCTTGAGCTATTTTAGCTAATTCCTATGACCTAGACTAGGTCAACGAGGTCCACTGACTGAGATCATGGAAATTTAGAAATAAATTAGGATAAAGTTTAATTCATTACATAAAAAATATTGGTATGTAATAAAAGCAACATGATAGCAGCCTGAATCTGACACTTACTAGGTGTGTCTGTGATCTAACAGCATTAGTTCTCAGAATCTGGCTAAAAATTAGACATAATTTTTGTTAGTTTGTTTTTCATTTGATTTTTATTTTGGTTTTTGTTTTCATTGGGCTTGAGTTTTTTGGAAATAAAATTTAGGTTGTTATTCTGAATCTTTGTGATCCCATTAAGGTTTTCTTGGCAAAGAATATGAAATGGTTTGCCATTTCATTCTCATTTTATTGATAAGGGACTAAACAAGGAGAATTAAGTGACTTCTCTAGGCTTAAACAGCTAGTCTCTAAAACCAGATTTTTAACTCAGGAACATAAATTTTATGTTCTTAGCTGCTTCCTAGTAAAAGTTAAGGCACTATTAAAGTGTATTTTTAATTCATAGTCTGTGTTTCATTTAAAGGAAACAACAGATATTATAACTTTTCATTTTAGAACATCCTCATAATGAAAGAAAGTACCCTAAGAACTAGACCTCTCACAGTTATTAAACTGTCTTGTACATTATCTTGACTTAGGTAAGAATAAGAAGTAAAAATTCTGGTTTTGTTGCACACAAATGACTTCCTCTGAAAATAAGAATAAGCAGAAATCAAAAAGCTTACTTCAAATTTCATTTACAATGAAAGTTCCTTGCTGAAACTATCTTGAGTAGCATAATGTAAATTAACAATGCTGAAAAATCTTGATGGAAGCTAAAGGTAGCTTTGTTTAATCCACAGTGCCAGAAAGATGGTCCCAGACTACTACTAGAGAAATTTAAGGGAGCATTGTACCAAGCTTCATGTTTTACATTGTTTCTTTTTTTTTTTTTTGATTTTTTTTGCTGAGGCAATTAGGGTTAAGTGACTTGCCCAGGGTCACATAGCTAGGGAATGTTAAGTGTCTGAGACCAGATTTGAACTCAGGTCCTCCTGACTTCAGGGCTGGTGCTCTATCCACTGTGCCACCTAGATGCCCCTTAAATTGCATTTCTTAAAGCCAGGTATTTTTTGCTTTTTCTCTTTTCCTTCATCCCTCCTTCCATCATTTTCTTCCTTCCTTTCTCTTTTCCTTCTTACATTCCTTCCTTTGCTTTTTTTCTTGTTTTTTGGAAAATAAATGCAACTTTTTCTTCAAATTCCAATATAAAAAGACAGCAATTATAGTGCATGTTAAGGAGTGTTTATCATTTGAAATTTAAAAATATTCTTTTTCTGTCTCTCTTTGTTTTCTGTAAGAATTAATTACTATGAAAATATTTGCTTCTCTATATTAGAACTAAAAAATGGAAATTTGGTAATTTTTATTTTTTCAGTGGTCTACTATGAAATGTAGTGTTTCTTGTCAAATCAATAACTAGAAAAAATTAATAAACACAAACATTAACCTTAATTTGATAATTAGTGTTGTAGAGAGTTAAAGATTTCAAGTGGAGAAGGTGAGAGTGGTGAGCATGAATGTCTTATGTTAGTTCTACAGCCTGGTAAATAGTATCCTTCCATTTCTGAAAAAAAAAAAAAAAAAAAAAAAAAAACCTGAAGGTAATAGTTAAGACAAACTGTGTTCCTTCCAGAAGTACTTTATCACCAGAAGGAAGAAAATCCTTTCATTGCAATATTTTACTAAAAATCTTACACTTTCATGACATATTAGCTAAATCATATAATACATATAATTTACCAAATTGATTTTAGTCATTTACAGAAATATATGAAGCATGGTCAGCATTATTGATAGATTTATCCAAATATTTGATAGTTTATCAGGTGATTTATTTTATTTGAAAACAACTAGAACAGTATCTATGTCACTTTCCTAAATACACTGTCTTTGAAGAATCAAGGAACAGAAGAATTCTCAGGGGTTTTTTTGTTATTAGTTTGTTGTTGTTGCTGTTTTGTATATATGAGAGAGATGATAATACTTTGAATTCACACCTTTAATGAGATTATATTTTTTATTTTAAAAAGTACTAGGGCTCAGATGAATGTGTCTCTCCCACCTCCTCATTTATAGGAAAATACTTGAAAATGCTATTGAGAAAAAAAAAATAATAAAGTTGGAGTTTTAATCTAAGCATGCTGATTTGGGCTATTGAACTCAATAGCCAAAGCTGAAGGATGCTGTTTAAAGACATGTGTCCTTTATCTGCAGTCATAGAAAAATTCCGTTTCACTTATGTATTTTAAGCTAAATAAATTCTCTAGAATGCAGAATCACATACTCATTCTATTATATAAAATTGCAGTCCACATCACTATAATGAATGTGTACAAAACATATGCTCTCCCTTTTAGCTTGCAGACTAAAATATTCCTTCATTAGCTAGAACACTGAAGAGCATCTGTAAGCCCTCTTTCTTCCTTGCCTTATTTGTTAGTTTCAAAATTAAAGCTGAATCTATTTTTAGTTAATTTATATTTCTCTTAACAATTACTCATCTGATTTTTGTTCATAACAATGTTTTTGGTTATAAAATGTAGGTAATTTCGTGCTACAATTATTTATGAAGTAGAGTATTATGACTACCTGGTCGCTTTAAGAATATTACTATTTTGTAAAAATGAAAAATGCACCCAAAAACTTACCTACAAATGGTAAGCTCAAAGACTGTCCTATTAAAATAAGAATTTTTTTAGAAACTGAGTTGATCAGCTAAAATGAAAACAATTTTTAAAAAATTATGTTGACTTCTATTCACTAACAGGTACATTCTTGAGACCTCCGATCTTTCTTTTTTTATTTTTTTAATTTATTAATACTTTTTATTTGCAAAACATATGTATGGGTAATTCCTCAACATTAACCCTTACAAAGCTTTCTGTTACAAATTTTTCCCCTCTACTCCCCACCCCTCCCCTAGATGGCAGGATATCCACTACATGATAATTATGTTAGAATACTTAAGAAATTGAATTTATGTATAGTTATTGCCACACAAAATATCTTGTGCAGGAGAAATCATATCTACAAGAAAGAATAATCAGATAAAGGAAATACAATGCAAGCAAACCTCAATAGAGAATATGAAAATGTTATGCTGTGGTCCACATTTCACATCCCTCTCTCTGGGTGTATATGGCTCTCTTCACCGAACAATTGGAACTGGTTAGAAACATTTCGTTGTTGAAGAGAGTCATGTCCATTAGAACTGATCCTCATATAGTATTGTTGTTATCGTGTACAATGATCTCCTGGTTCTGCTCACTTCACTCAGCATCAGTTCATGCAAGTCTCTCCAGGCCTGTCTGAAATCGTCCTGCTGGTCGTTTCTTACAGAGCAATAATATTCCATAACATTCATATACCATAATTTATTCAGCCACTCTCCAATTGATGGGTTTGTAAAATAATTTCTAGGGAGTTTGATTGGTATGGCGCTAAATAAATAAATTAGTTTGGGTAGTATTGTCATTTTTATTATATTTGCTCAGCCTACCCATGAGCACTTAATGTTTTTCCAATTGACTAGGTCTGATTTTATTTGTGTGAAAAGTGTTTTGTAGTTTAGTTCGTATAGTTTCTGACATTCTCTTGGCAAATAGATTCCCAAATATTTTATGCTATCATCTGTTATTCTGAATGGAATTTCTTTTTCTATCTCTTGCTGGTGAACTTTGTTGATAATATATAAAAATGCTGATGATTTATGTGGATTTATTTTGAATCCTGCAACTTTACTAAAGTTGTGAATTGTTTCAAGTAGTTTTTTAGTTGAGTCTCTAGGGTTCTCTAAGTATACCATCATGTCATCTGCAAAGAATGATAATTTGGTTTCTTCATTACCTACTCTAATTCCTTTTATCTCTTTTTCTTCTCTTATTGCCAAAGCTAATGTTTCTAATACAATATTAAATAGTAATGGTCACAGTGGGCAGCCTTGTTTCACTCCTGATCTTATTGGGAATGGTTCTAGTTTGTCTCCATTACATATGATGCTTGCTGATGGTTTTAAGTAGATGCTACTAATCATTTTAAGGAAGAGCCCATTTATTCCTATACTCTCTAGTGTTTTTAATAGGAATGGCTGTTGGATTTTATCGAATGCTTTTTCTGCATCTATGGAGATAACCATATGGTTTTTGTTAGTTTGGTTATTAATATAATTGATTATACTGATAGTTTTCCTGATATTGAACCAGCCCTGCATTCCTGGTATAAATCCTACTTGGTCAAGATGTATTATCCTGGAGATAACTTTGTGTAATTTTGTTGCTAAAATCTTATTTAAAATTTTTGCATCAATATTCATTAGGGAAATGGGTCTATAGTTTTCTTTCTCTGTTTTCAGTCTACCTGGTTTAGCTATCAGCACCATATCTGTATCATAGAAGGAATTTGGTAGTATACCTTCTGTCCCTATTTTTTCAAATAGTATTGGAATTAATTGTTCTTTGAAAGTTTGGTAGAATTCACATGTAAAACCATCTGGCCCTGGAGATTTTTTCTTAGGGAGTTGATTAACAGCTTGTTCTATTTCTTTTTCTAAAATGGGACTATTTAAATAATTTATTTCCTCTTCTGTTAACCTGGGCAATCTATATTTTTGTAGATATTCCTCCATTTCATTTAGATTATCAAATTTATTGGCATAAAGTTGGGCAAAGTAACTCCTAATTATTACTCTAATTTCCTCTTCATTGGAGGAAAGTTCTCCCTTATCATTTTTGAGACTAACAATTTGATTTTCTTCTTTCCTTTTTTCTGATCAAATTAACCAAAGACTTATCTATTTTGTTGGTTTTTTCATAAAACCAACTCTTAGTTTTATTTATTAATTCAATACTATTCTTATTTTCAATTTTATTGATCTCCCCTTTAATTTTCAGAATTTCCAATTTTATATTTAATTGAGGGTTTTTAATTTGCTCTTTTTCTAGTTTTTTTTTAATTGTAACCCTAATTCATTGATCTTCTCTTTCTCTATTTTATGCAAATAAGCATCTAGAGATATAAAGTTTCCCCTTATAACCGCTTTGGCTGTATCTCACAAATTTTGGTATGTTGTCTCATTATTTTCGTTCTCCTGGATGAAATTATCGATTGTGTCTATAATTTGCTCTTTCACCCATTCATTCTTCAGGATTAGATTATTTAATTTCCAATTAACTTTTGGTCTATTATCTCCTGGCCTTATATTACATGTGAGTTTTATTGCATCATGATCTGAAAAGGATACATTTGCTATTTCTGCTTTTCTGCATTTGATTTTGAGGTTTTTATGCCCTAACACATGATCAATTTTAGTATAAGTTCCATGAACCTCTGAGAAAAAAGTATACTCCCTTCTATCACCATTCAATTTCCCCCAGAGATCTGTCATAACTAACTTTTCTAACATTTTGTTTATCTCCCTAACTTCTTTCTTATTTATTTCGTGGTTTGATTTATCTAATTCTGAGAGAGCAAGGTTGAGTTCTCCCACTAGTATAGTTGTACTGTCTATTTCTCCTTGCATCTCTGTTAGTTTTTTTTTTGTTGTTGTTGTTTTTTTTTTGTTTTTTTTTTTTGTTTTTTTTGTTTTTTTTTTTTTGCGGAGGCAATTGGGGTTAAGTGACTTGCCCAGGGTCACACAGCTAGGGAATGTTAAGTGTCTGAGACCAGATTTGAACTCAGGTCCTCCTGACTTCAGGGCTGGTGCTCTATCCACTGTGCCACCTAGCTGCCCCTCTGTTAGTTTCTCCTCTAGGAATTTGGATGCTATACCACTTGCTGCATATATGTTTAGTATTGATACCGCTTCATTGTCTATGGTACCCTTTAGTAAAATTTAGTTTCCTTCCTTATCTCTTTTTATTAGATCTATTTTACTTGATCTGAGATAAGGATTGCTACCCCTGCTTTTTTTGTTCACTTGAAGCATAAAAGATTCTGCTCCAGCCCTTTACCTTCACTCTGTATGTATCTCTATGTTTTAGATGTGTTTCTTGTAAACAACATATTGTAGGATTCTGGCTTTAATCCAGTCCACTATCTGTTTCTGTTTTATGGGAGAGTTCATCCCATTCACATTCACAGTTAAAATGAGTACATCTATATTTCCTGCCATCTTATTTACACAAAGTTATATTTTTCTCTTCCCTTTCCCCTTACTCCCTTCCCCCCTCCCCAGTATTTTGTTTTTGATGACCACCTCCCTCTAACAGTCCTCCCCTCTTTAGAACCCTCCCTCTTTTTTGCACCTTTCCCCTAATCCTTCTATTAATTTTTCCCTTTCTTTTCCTCCTTTCCCTTCTACTTCCCTATACAGAGGGCCAAGTATTTCCTTGAAATCAAATGTGTCTGATATACTCTCTTAGAGACCAATCTAATGAGAGTAAGATTTACACAATATTCATCACCCTCCCTTCTTTCCCTCAATTATATTAGATTTTCTATGTCTCTTCATGAGACTTTGCCTTATTTTACCTCATTTTTATTTTTACTTTATTTTACCTCCTTTCCCCTCCTCCCTTTTTTTTACAGTATGATATACATTCCACCTCTAATTTCTTTTTGATTATTATCAAAGTAAAATCAAATTATACCCCCATTCTTTAAGGATACCCCATTAGAGATATAGTTCTCGAGATTTCTTTCCTTTTTACCTTTTTATACTTCTCTAGATTTCTGTTTTTGGAGGTCAAATTTTTTGTTCAGATCTGGTCTTTTCATTAGAAATAGGTGAAATTCTCCTGTATCACTGAATGACCATCTTCTTCCCTGGAAGATGATGCTCATTCTAGCTGGATAGCTTATTCTTGGCTGTAATCCAAGTTCTTTTGCCTTTTGGAATATCTGATTCCAGGCCCTTCGACCCTTCAATGTTGAAGCTGACAGATCCTGTGTAATTCTAATGACAGTTCCTCTGTATTTGAACTGTTTTTTTTTTTTTTTTTCCTAGCAGCTTGTAATATCTTTTCCTTGGTGCGATAATCCTGAAATTTGGCCACAATATTCCTTGGGGTTTTAATTTTGGGGTCTCTTTCAGGAGGTGATTGGTGAATTCTTTCAATGCCAATTTTGCCTTCTGATTCTAAAACATCAGGGCAATTTTATTTCATGATTTCCTGGAAGATAGCATCAAGGTTCTTTTTTTCATCGTGACTTTCAGCAAGTCCGATAATCCTTAGATTGTTTCTCCTGGATCTGTTTTCCAAGTCAGTTGTTTTTCATAGGAGATATTTCATATTTTCTTCTATTTTTTCATTTTTTTGTTTTTGTTTGACTGATTCTTGAAGTCTTATTGAGTCATTCATTTCAATTTGTTCAATTTTAATTTTTAAGATATTATTTCCTTCAGTTATCTTTTTTAGCTCCTTTTGTAACTGGTCAATTGAATTTTTTGGTTCATTGCATTCTTTTTCCATTTTGTCAATTTTATTTTTCTATGACTTGTTGTCTTTTTCCAATTCACTAATTTTGTTTTTCAGTGAATTGTTATCTTTTTCCAATTCACTATTTTTATTTTCTAGTGAGTTGGTGACTTTTTCCAATTCACTAATTTTGTTTTTCAGTGAATTGTTGTCTTTTACCAATTCACTATTTTTATTTTCTAGTGAGGTGGTGACTTTTTCCAATTCACAAATTTTGTTTTTCAGTGAATTGTTGTCTTTTTCCAATTCACTAATTTTGTTTTTCAGCAAATTGTTGTCTTTTACCAGTTCACTATTTTTATTTTTCAGTGAGTTGGCAACTTTTTCCAATTCACCAGACTTATTTTCCAGTTTTTCACATCTGTGTTGCAGGGCGATATTTCCTTCTTGTACTGCTCTTAATTTATTTCCCCAATCTTCTTGTAGCTCTCTTTTGAGAGTCTTTATGCAGTCTTCCAGGTAAGGGTTCTGAAAGGGAGCCCAGCTTCAATCCACCTTTGTGGCTTTATCTGGGATTGTTTTCAGAATCTCAGGATCTGGGGACTTCTCTAGTTTCTCTCTGTAAAAGCTGTCTATGGTGAGAGCTCTCTTCTTCTTGCTCATGATTTTCAGCTGAGGTATCAGTCACCAACAGGGAGTTCTGTGGCAGAAATTTCAATTTGTCCTCGGGCAATTTGCCAAGTTGACTTCCGGTCTGAGGCTGATCTCACTACATCCACACTAGGACCACACTTTCAGGTGCTCTCAATCCACCGTATATCAAAGGTAGACCTGCCAAAGCACCTGCCTGCATGCAGAGCAAAGTGGCCCAAGCGTCTCCCAGGGACTTCCTGGCAGCCTAAAATCTTCTGGTCCTTCCCAGCCCCGGACTTGCACCCGGGCTGTGCACTGGAATCTCAGTGCTGGGAGCTGCTCGATCCCCTGCCCGTCTAAAACTGACCTCAGGAGTTCTTTCAAAGTAGATATTTGATAGAAGTGCATTGTAGTTCAAGTGTTTGGTGGAGCCCTCACTCCAGAACCAATTCGGAGGCTCAATTGGTCTGGGTCTGAGGGAAGGTCTCAGGAGCTCACAGAGGATGCTGTCTGCATTTTGCCATCTTGGCTTTGCCCCTGACCTCCAATCTTTCTACAAATAGTTTACGTTCACTGATATTTACGTAGCATTATTTTCTAAAGAAGCTCAATATATCTTAGAAGCATAAGTTAAACTCATTATCTCTGAGGTTCAGATCACTGGTGTATTTTCCTCCAATTTACAAAAAGAAAAAAATATCTTGCAGTAATATAGGGTAGAACCTTAGAAAGAGGGAATCTCTGATGTTCAGGTTTTGAGGAAGTCTTATTTTATTTGTGCCAGATTGAAATATTAAGTATGAAGTAAGGAAAAATAGAATAAATTGGTTTCTCAGACATTCAGATTTATTTTTTTTTTGTTTACTTTGCATTCAGAAGAATGAATTCCTGAAATCATACTAATTGTTCACATCACCAATGGGGCATCAGAGAGAGCTTGCAAACACAGCCAAGTTCCATTGTTTGGTACAGTTATTTCCCTTTGAAAAAGGCTGCCTATATTTATATGTCATCTCTAGAATTAGAATTATAAGATTACACTAGGTATTATTCCATCAAATGTATATAATATGTTCTGTTCAGTTGAAATATTATTTCTACCCTCCAATTGGATATTGTACTGAGAATTGCTATTGTGGTAAGGGCCAGAGAGATGATGGAAAAACAATGGACGTTTTTTCAGAAACCAGGTGCAACACAGAGCTTGGAATGCTCACCAAGCCCTGACAAATAGCCAAATAAGGCTTTTTTCTTTTAGCACCTTATTCATCCTTCAACCACAGAACATACAGACATCACTCTGGAGGATCTCCTACTTGGTTTCAACAAAGCATCACTTCAAAATATACAGTGAAAGGAAGTTGAGTAGAGACTGAAGATTTAAGAAAGAGAAAAACAAAAGAACCATGAAATTTTTGATAGAGGAAATGATTACAAATTAGAGTCAATGGGAAGTCAACTAAGTTCTTTGAGAAGGGGAGTAATATCATCAAAGATAAAAAAAAAGAAAATCTAGTCTAGAGAGTTCTGACCAAGTATCATATGTCTATGAGGTATTTAGGTGTGCCTAGATGCTTGGGCTTGGAGTCTGGAGAATCTGAGTTCAAATACAGCCTTTGACATTTATTAACATTATTAATTCTTACCCCTTTTTGCCTCACTTTCCTCACCAGCAAAATGAGTTGAAGAAGAAAATAGCAAACCACACCAACATCTTTGCTAAGAAAACCCAAATCATATTACAAAGAATTAGACACAAGTTAAAATGGCTTAAATGACTTTAAAATTCCCCCAACTCAAAAACCAAAGCAAAACAAAAACAAATAAAAAAAAACTTATGTATCTATTCTGAGAAAGACTATTCCAAACCTGACCTTGAAATCTGACATCCATGCTGTTAATCATGTGTATTGGTTTTTACTACATTTTCTATCATGAATTGAGGAGGCTAGGTTTATCCCATAGTTTATTCTATAATTCAAATTGCTATAAAATACTACAAAGAAGAATTTCCAAGGCCATGCAGGAAGACATAAGGCAAAGAATACTGTGTTCTATTCTGTTCTATTATCACTCTTATGAACTGCTAAAGGCATTATTCTCTCAAATTTACTTATTCTCTTTCTGACAATAAGGGAGACGTCAAGATACAAATGGGACATTGAGGCAGGATTGTCTAGTGCCAAAGAGAGAGAATAAATATTTAATTTTGGAAACATTAGAAACTCAGAAAAATACTTTTGAAATGATGGTAAAGAAACAGCAAAAAAAGGGAAAGAACGATGAGCACACTGACAAAAAATTCATTGGCACATTGATCCTGAAGGCAGTTGATCTCTTCTAATGTTCTTATTTTATAAATGAGGAAACTGAGTTCAAGGGAGAGAAACTGCTTTGCCTAAGGAGATAAAGGTAGTAAACAATCAAAAATGAGATGTGGAACCAGATCATCTTATGACAGAGCCAGTTTTCTTTCCACTGTATTGTACTAGTTTTCCAAATAATGGTATGATTTTTCTTGGCTTAACTTTGTTGTTAAATTTTGATCTCTTATCATGGAGCCTCTCACTATCAGTACTACTCTATATCCCATGCTTGCTTAAAAAGCAAAATTAATGATAATGGGAAAGAAAAGGTTTTCTAGTTTTTACCCTTGAGATTTCAATCTTTCTTCATGTCCCTGAAGGGAGAAAGATTCTAAGAAGAAGATGACATTTAGAATTTTAGTCATGTCCCATGCTTACACTACAGAGTTTAGGGAATTACCCCTTTACTGAGGTCTGGGACTCTCAATTTAACTTAACTATCTTGCTCCCAAAGGGCTATTATCTCATTTTTTTCACTTTGTATTGTTTGACATATTTTTCTGAGTATAGCAGTTAGGGAGAATAATGGATAAGAGTACTGGGCCAGGAGTCAGGAAGACCTATCCTTCTGAGTTCAGATCTGGCCTTAGATACTAGCTGTGTGATCCAGGGTAAATCACTTAATCCTGTTTGCCTCAATTTCACCATCTATTAAAAAAAAAAAAAACTAAAGAAGGAAATGGGAAACTATCACAGAATCTTTACCAAGAAAAGCCCAAATGGGATCACAAAGAGTTAGATATGATGAAAACTACCAAATAACAACAAATCACTATTCTCTAGTATCTCAAAGCTACTCAGAGTTCTCATTAGCTTTCAGATTTCATTTAGTTGTATTGTGGGGAACTGGCTGTTGACAGATATATTAAGTAGTGCCCATGATGCCCCAGGTTTTCTATACCTTTTTCTAACCATGTGATTTCCTGCTTATGGTCCAGTGTACATCAACATGCTACTGAAGTGCCAGCAAACCTTGAAAGATGGCATGTCCTCTGAGAGCCAAATCTAACTTTTAGTTGCTGCTTGGGAAAATGCTATATCCCTGAAGATCTTTTTTAATATCTAAAGAAGCAGTTTTCTACATGTTTATATCTTCCTTGATCATAAACACAATCTCTGTGTCATCCCATCATGTGTATGGGTTCTTATTATATTTTCTATCATGTAAAGGTCTCATCTCTAAAATATATAGAGAATTGTCTCATATTTATAAAAATTCAAGCCATTCTCCAATCAATAAATGGTCAAAGGATATGAATAGACAATTTTCAGAGGATGAAATTAAAACTATTTATAATCATATGAAAAGGTGCTCCAAATCACTATTGATCAGAGAAATGCAAATCAAGACAACCCTGAGATACCATTTCACACCTCTCAGATTGGCTAAAATGACAGGAAAAGTTAATGATGAATGTTGGAGGGGATGTGGGAGGGCTGGGACACTGATGCATTGTTGGTGGAGCTGTGAACGGATACAGCCATTCTGGAGAACAATTTGGAGCTATGCTCAAAAAGTTATCAAACTGTGCATACCCTTTGACCCAGCAGCATTTCTATTGGGCTTATATCCCAAAGAAATCATAAAGGAAGGAAAAGGCCCCACATGTGCAAGAATGTTTGTGGCAGCCCTTTTTGTAGTGGCTAGACACTGGAAATTGAATAGATGCCCTTCAATTGGAGAATGGCTGAATAAATTATGGTATATGAATATTATGGAATATTATTGTTCTGTAAGAAATGGCCAGCAAGATGATTTCAGAGAGGCCTGGAGAGACTTACATGAACTGATGCTGAGTGAAATGAGCAGAACCAGGAGATCATTATACATGGCAACAATAGTACTATATGACGACTAATTCTGATGGACATGGCTCTCTTCAACAATGAAATGTTTCAAACCACCTCCAGTTGTTCACTGAAGAAAGCCATATACACCCAGAGAGAGGGATGTGAAATGTGGACCACAACATAACATTCTCATACTCCTTGATTGATGTTTGCTTACATTGTGTTTCCTTTATCTGATATATCGTTTGTGTAGACAAGATTTTTCTTGCACAACAATGACAAGTTTGGAAATATGTATACATATATTCGATTTGCCAATATTTTAACATAATTAATATGTAGTGGATATCCTGCCATCTAGGGGAGGGGTGGGGAGTTGGGGGAAAAATTTGTAACGGAAAGCTATGTAAGGGTTATTGTTGAAGAATTACCCACACATATGTTATGCAAATAAAATAAAAAAAAATAAAATAAAAAAATAAAAATATATATATTTTCTATCATGAATTGAGGAGGCCAGGTTTATCCCATAGCTTCTATCCCATAGACCCATCTGTCAAAAGATGGGTATTAAATAATTTGTATCTTTCCCTGGTCAACAACTTATTTGTACAAATCAATGTATCTCTCAACACCAACTACATTGTAAACCATTTCCAAAGTAAACAATGATGGGTTAACCCTTGAAGTTCATATTTCCTAGATGGTAGAGAAATACTATATAGGATATGTGAGTGGGCAGGGGAAATCATTATGAATTTCTTACAAATGGAAACCATCCTTCTGGAATAAAAAAACAACCTCAGTTATGAGTACATTTTTTCCCCCAATTAGTAACGTTCTTAAGTACTAGAATGATTTCTTGTCAGGGTCTGATTTTTCTTATGCAAAAGCAAAGACAAGTAAAAGTTTATTTTTCAATAATGTGGGGACTATATTGACTTGTTTTCTTTCAGCAATATCAATGAGAAGAAATAAATTCTTCAGGATAAAAAGAAAACACAATAAAGTATTCATTCCAGTAAAACAGAACTAACAACCAACTTATTCATTTTGTGGCTGTCTTACACTAATACATCTTCCTATTATTATCTAACCTCACTGTAGAAATTTGCACACTAAAACTTATTATTTTTTTTCTGATTCCCCAGCAACGTATCTTACAGCAAATCTCATAAGAGTAGGGAAATAATTAGTTTAATCTGCTGGGAATTCATTGTTTACTTTTTTTATTAAAATTTTAAAAAGTCTGATCCACATGTGACATGTCCCTCATTTTAGCCTAAGATTAAGTGCATGTGGCTATTAAAATATATAATTGTGATCACAGAGGAGAGTACAATATGAATAATAAGAGTTTAGTTACTTGCTTCAGTAGTGATCAAAATACTTTATTGCTTTTAAAACAAAGAATATTTTTCTTGTTGGGAAAAATCTGATCTTTATTAGACTAGAACTGCCTAAATAATAGAATCTGAGACTTGGAAGAAATCTCAAAGAATGTCTAGTTCAATATGTACCTAAAGGAGAATCTTAAGTAAAAGGCCACTTTTGAAACATTCAGAGAACCTCCATTTCCTTACCCAACCACTTTAAAAAAATCATGAAAACAGTACAAATAACACATGCAAGGGATTTTGAAACTTAGTCTTTATTAAAAATTAAAGTAAAGTCTATTTGTTCTTTTTTGTAGTAAAAAGAACTGTGACAATCCAATTTTTGCAATCTCTCCAAAATTTGTTCAAGACTCACATTTTCTGTGAAGCCTTTTCATAAACTTCTTTTATGTGAAGAAAGGTAGATTACAGCTTATGTAGATTATGATGTTCTTGGTTGTGTGCCAGTGTAGATATCTAGATTTACTGTATTTCAGTGAATTATAAATATCCTGAGGAAGGAACTTGTTGACAATTCATTTTTAATGAGTATTTTCAAGACTTTTTTAGGTAATCATTCATTGTTCATAATATAGTGCTTGGCATATAATGGACGCTCAAAAGGTGTTGATTACTATCTTCCTATTATAATAAGACATTCTTTTTGCTTCTCAAGTCCATTTCCTCTCAACTAAAACTGTTCCAAATGAAAACTATTCCTCCATCCATCATGAGATGTGCTTGCCAAAAGTGACAGGAAAATACTTCTTACATAACTATTCTTTGTTTGATGAAAATAAGTGCTCAAAGTGAATTTCTATTGTTGAGTCTATTTTCCTAATGACTACAACTATTAAATCATTTTTTGGGGGGGGGAGAAATGAATACTCTGCCAGTAACAAAATCACAATAAAATATATCAGACTTTCATAAGGAATAATAGTTTTTTTTTAAATGATAAATTTAAGGAGTAAGAGAGGAATGTACTTTCAGAAAGAGAAAGAGAGAAGTAGAATGATGTGAATACTCTGCCACAAAATAGAGGGAAGAAAAAGCTTTTACTTTGGAAGGGAAGAGGGGGAGGAGAGGAGAAGTGAGTGAACCTTACTCCTATCAGAATTGGCTCAAAGAGGAAATGATATACAAACATAATATGAGTATAGAAATACACATTATCCTGCAGGAAAATAGGAGTGAAATGGAATATAGGAAGGAGGGAAGGATAATAAAAAAGAAAACATATTGGGGGAGGGAGTGATAAATACTAAAACACTTTTGAGGAGGAACAGCTTGAAAGAAGAGAGAGAATAAATGAGGAATACATTTAATAATACTAAGTTTCTCAATTTTGCAAACATACAGGGTACTAAACCAAATTTATAAAAACATAACACTGATGTTCCAATTGACAAATGATCAAAATATATAATCTGTGCTCAAAGAACTTTAAATTCATGCACATCATTTGACCTACACCACTACTAAGCATGGATACCAAAAGAGATTTTTTTAAAGGAAAATTATATATATATATATATATATACATATACATATATATGTACACATTCATATATACACAAAATATTCATACCACCTCTCTTCTTAGGGCAACAAATGGAAATTCAGAGGATGCTCATTAGTTAGGAAGTAGCTCAATAAACTTTGACATGTCTTTGTGATGAAATATTATTATTCTATGGGAAATGATGAGCAAGATGCTCTCAGAGGAAAAAAAAACTTGAATATCATGAACTTAAGCAAAATGAAATGTACTGTATACAAAGTAATAACAATGTTCTGGGATGACCAGTTGTAAATGACTTTGCTTTTCTCAGCAATATAATCATCCATGACTACTTTGAAGAGTTTATAATGAAAAATCTAATGCATATCCAGAGAAGGAATTTATGGTGTCTGAATACAGATTGAAACATTTCCTATTTCTCTCTTTTTTAACTTAAATTTTTCTTGAGGATTTTTATTTTCCTTAGAATGGTAGAACTATTTTCTTTCACAACTTGATTTTTATGGAAATTTTTTTTGCATATTTTCTCATGTGGTTTCTTAATTGTGGTTGAGGATGAGGAAGCAAACCTTGAACTCAAAAGTTTAAAAAAAAAACGATGTAAAAGAAATTGTTGTTTTAACTGTAACTGGAGAAAATATTAAATAAATAAATCAACTATAAAGATTGAAATTAAAAACAAAAGAAGGAAAAACAGTTTATTCCAGTTATAATCTGGAAGAGATAAACTATGTTTGTTCTTCAATAAGTGTGCTTTTGAGCCCTCATAATATTAAACTTATTACTCTCCCTTTTGATAGATTTGTATAATTAAAGACATGGAAGTAAGTTTGTTTATTTGGAATAAAATCTAATATACATAAACACACACACACACACACACACACATATATATATAAATTTGGAAAGCTCAGCAAGTTACTTCCATTTGCTTAAAATGGGTGCATTGATATTATGATATGATCACTGATTTATTTAATTAACCAGTAAAAATATGCAATGTAAAGAAAAGGTCATTACTACATCAGAAATGATAAAACCTATGTCTAAATGATAACGTATTCTATTTTGTGACAATGGCCAATCATTTAATCTTTCATTGTCACACTCTGAGATACCACTACACACCTGTCAGATTGGCTAAAATGACAGGAAATGATAATGATAGCTGTTGGAGGGGATGTGGGAAAACTGGGACACTGATACATTGTTGGTGGAACTGTGAACGGATCCAACCATTCTGGAGAGCAATTTGGAGCTATGCTCAAAGAGTTATCAAACAGTGCATACCCTTTGACCCAGCAGTGTTTCTACTGGGCCTATATCCCAAAGAGATTTTTAAGGAGGGAAAGGGACCCACATGTGCAAAAATGTTTGTGGCAGCCCTTTTTGTAGTGGCAAGAAACTGGAAATTGAAAAGATGCCCATCAATTGGAGAATGGCTGAATAAATTATGGTATATGAATGTTATGGAATATTATTGTTCTGTAAGAAATGACCAACAGGAGGATTTCAGAGAGGATTGGAGAGACTTGCATGAACTGATGCTGAGTGAAATCAGCAGAACCAGGAGAACATTATACACAGCAACAAGACTATACTATGATCAATTTTGATGGACATGGTTCTCTTCAACAATGATGTGATTC
>JAJPUD010008114.1:47232-66508 GCA_023553655.1 Myrmecobius fasciatus | reverse complement strand
AAAAGCTTGGGAAAAAAAAGTTTTTTTTGCAAAGGTCAATGTTGAAAGGTCACTCATGTTTTGCAAATAAAAAGCTTTATTAAAAAAAAATCTTTCATTGTCACTTAGACTATATTTATCAGATAAGAGAGCATGAAAGAAAATACCTACGAGCACTTTCAGCCTTAACAGGATTCTATAATTTTGAAAATACTTACTAATGGACAGCTAGGTGGTACAATAGGTTGAGCACCAGACCTGAAATTAGGAGGACCTAAGTTCAAATATGGTCTCAGACACTTAACACTTTGTAGCTGTGTGATCCTAGGCAAGTCACTTAATCCCAAATTGCCTCTGCAAAAAAAACAAAAAACAAAACAAAAAAAAAACCTTACTGAAACCTGTAGCATTATTCTTACTATACTAAGTGTTATGGAAGATATAAAAAAGTATAAAACTAAATTGCAAGGAACTTATATTTTGTTTGAGGCAGTGGTAACAGATATAGTATGTAGAATGCTGCTTAAATAAAAATACAAAGTCTTGTTTGTATGTTTAAATACCAAATGGATAATATATAAAATATGTGATAAGAGAAGAACTAAGAAAATGATAGAACTTTATAGTGTGGAGTATTCAGGAAATGAAAATCTTCTTAAGGGGATAAAACTTGAATATGACTCTAAAAGATTTGAATGATTTGGATAAGGAAAAAGGGCCAGAAGAAGGAATCCTAAACTCATATTTTAAATCTGAAACCAAACTTAGATGTCAGGTTCAACTCCTTTCTCAAATAGATAAAAGAACTGGGACCTTCTAAAGTTAGCTAATTTACCCAGAGGAAAAACAGATGATCATTAAGAAAGGATTTGAATCCATGCCTTCTTGGTCCAAACACCATTCCCTATTCATTATTGCAGAATATTGTTGGGCATTCTAGGTGGATTGAATTATTTAAAAACGATTGATATTAATAAATGGGTTTGTTTGGGTGACAGAAAATAGAACAATTTGAAAATATAATTGCAGTAGATTTCTGATTCATGATAAGATCAGAAATGTAGGTTTGGACTAGATTGTTGATAGCCAATAATAACAGGTTAAGGCGTTTGAATTTCATCCTTTGGATAATGGAAAGTTTTTAAGGATTATTTTGCATTAGAATTATCAGGACAGATGAATGGGAAGGGTTGTTGAAAATCAGGGAAATGACTTAGGAAGACTACTATAGCACTTAAACAATGAAATGAGAAAGGGTACAACTGCATCAGAGTTCAGACATGGAAATTGCATGATAGCAACATGCTATAGAATATAGAATATTTGTCTATATCAGCAAGTATCAGTAAATAATTATTAAACATACACAAAACACATGTCACTTTCAAATAAGGGTACAGCAAATCATTGTTGTATGATTTAGTATAGAAGTAAAGTATATTACACAACAAAGAGTAGTAAAACTTCTAGATTAAGATTCCAACTTTCTGGTTGCTTGCCACATTTTCACCATTGATTTACTCTGCAATCTTAGAAATGTCACTTACCCTCTGTTTCTCTATTTTTTATGTTCTTCCAAAATAAAATAAGAAATTCCTGGGGCTGCAAAAATGTGCTAGGTGTTAAACAGTTTCTAAATAGCATGTGCAGATATTGTGTGTGTTTATATTCACAGTCAGATACATTTTATGTATGGACAAATCACTTATTTCTCTCAAACAATATTTACATTAGAAATATATTGAACAGATCATTGGATGGGAGTAACTTTGGACAAAGAAGCAGCATGGGCTGGCTTTGGAATCAGGAAACTTCCATTTAAATCCAGCTTTGGTGATATGTTAACTATTCATCCATGGACAAGTCAGTTAACCTCTCAAAGACCATAGACAACTCTTTAAGGCTGTAAATTTGAAAATCACTAATGTCCATCAGTGGGATTAGTTTCTAGAAGAGGAATTCCCTGCACTTATGAAACTCAGAGGTGTGGATTAAGAAAAAAGGTTTGAACTCTACAACATAATAGATGGAAACCTGGACTGGGAATGAAAACATCAAGATCATGGTTGTAGGTCTGTAGTCACTAATCAACTATAGACAAATCACTTTGTCTCTTTGATCTTACTCTCTTCTCTGAATGTGGAATGGATTATATTAGATAATCTTAATGTCCTTTTAGCTGCAAACCTTTAAATCCTATAGATCAATGTCAAGCAAATAAATTTAAATATCTATGATTACATCAGCAAGAAAAAAATCCTGGTATTGGAAAGCCTTCCACCTATAGACAACAGTCCATTGATAACTACATTAGTAAGTCATGGGAATTCTTGTGTTCAATTGGTTTTCAGTCATGTCTGACTTTTCATAATTCCATTTGGGATTTTCTTGGCAAAGATACTGGAATGGCTTGTTATTTTCTTCTTCAGCTCATGTTACAGATGGGGAAACTGAGGCAAAAAGAGTAAAGTGATTTACTCAAATCACACAGATAGCAAGCAACAGAGGCCAGATTTGAAAGCAGAAAGAGGAGTCTTTCTGATTCTAGGCCATGCACTCTTTCACAGTCCCAGATAAGCTGTCAAAATCATAGGTATGAACACAGAGAATTGTCAGGACAAATAGGTCATTGTCTCCTTAGAGTCTCATGTTTAGTTGGTATAGATGGTGAGATTTACAAGACTTCTGACTCTGAGATGAGGACTCTATTTACTCTTCTGCACTTCACCAAATAATAGTAAATTGCACTCTATGATCAAGTAAGATTTATGCCAAGAATTTGAAGCTGGTTTATTGTCAGGAAATATAAACACAATAATGAAATAAAATAATACAAATGACATGATTATATCAGCTGTGCAGAAAAAATAGCAAAATACAAAAACTATATCTGTTTAAAAAAACACCCAAAAATAAAATAAATAATTTTTTTGCTTAATATGGAAATAGTGTCAGCATCATGTGTAATGAACAGAAATGAAAAGCCTTTCCAATAAGATAAAGTAGAGATGTTTACTATTCTTTGACATTATGCTCCAAATGTTGTGTATAACATTAAGAAAAGAAATAAGGCAAAATAAATATAATTCTTCTTCCGTGTAGAGAATCTTAGGAAGCCAACTAAAAACTAATTGAAAAAATTATTTCAAAGTAGAGATAGCAGGTATTAAAAATAAAGTTACAAAAAGCTTTAGAATATATACTTATATGTACATGTACATATAACACATGCATGTATGTGTGTCTACCTATTAAGAAATATATAGAAGAAATATATTTATAAATATGTATTTAAAAATTAAAAGTTTTTTTTACAATAATAAAGGCCAGTATACCTAAATAAATGCATGTATATATATAAATTGTTTCTAATTTGACTGTGACAATGTAATAAAATGATAAACATATCAAATTAATATACTTATTCAAAGTCATGCCAATAAAACTTGAAAATGATTCCTATACAGATACATGGAAAAAATATTTGAAGGAATAAAAGCTTAAGAAATTCAAAAAAAATGGAGGAAACCAAGTGGGAATGATGAAGGACTAGCAATACTAAATCTCAAACAACACTAAAAAGTAATAAAAACCAAAAATAATTAGTATTGCTTAAAAATATGACTCCATGGAACAGTTTAATTATGTAGCTTTCTAAAGGGGAAAAATATAGTGATGTAGTGTTGGATAAACCCAAAGTACCTGACTTGGGGTTTTTATTCATTTTTTTTCCAGTCGTATATGACTTTGGCAAAGATACTACTAGAGTCATTTGTCATTTTTATCTCCAGTTAATTTGACAATGAGGAAATTAAGGTAAACAGGGATAAATTAGACAGTCATAAAGCTAATAAGTTTGATTTGAACTAATGTCCTCCTGACTCCATATCTGGCACTGTCCCCTGTGTTACCATCTCCAAAAATTTCTCAATATATTAAATAACAATATGGCAAGAATTATATTGAAAAGAAAATTTCAAAATATATAACCTAAATAAGTTTCAAATGAAAACTTGAGGTTGATATGGAAAGTCACTTTATACACATATTAGAGGAAAAAAGAATAAATAACTATGAAAAGGGGAAGTTTGCATTATTACACAAAGAGCAGAAATCACAGATGATAACACAAAGGATTTTGACAACAGTAAATTGATCTTTTTTTGCAAAAATAAAATTCATGCAATTAAAATTAGAAGAAAAAATTAATTGAAAAATTCAGTAAATTTCTCATAAAAGGTGGTTATATGAAATGTAAAAATAACTGTTTGAGTATATTGAAATGATATTTTTTCACTAGTAGATAAAAAAATGAACAAATCTTTTTTGAAGGAAGAAATCCAAGTTAATTTTTAATAAACATAGAAAAAATATTCCATAATATTAGTTAGAGAAAGACAAATCAAAATAAATTTGAGTTTCTACCTCATTCTTTTCATATTGGCAAAATGATTAAAAAATGACATTTGTTAGAGAGATTATTTGAAAACAGGCCCATTGGTGATTTGCTTGTGGTACTTTGAAAAGGTTCAGCCATTCCATAAAACTATGTGAAACAATAGCACAAAATTATGCCATGCATATACCTTTGGAACCATAATAAATTTATTGAGACTAATTATAACTAAGAAGTCAAAGGAAGAGAAAAATACTTATGTGTAGTTAAAATATTTACAGGAAACTTACTGGAAAAAATGGGTAGCCCATTGTTTGACAAAGTCCCAAGAAATTATGATAAGTGAAAAAACAGAATATTATTATGATACTAGAAATGATAGAAAAGAAAGGTTCAGAGAAAACTTAGAATACTTATGTGAATCGAGATGTTGTTAAGTGAGCAGAATCAGGAGAACCAAATCTTCAATAGCCACAGGCTTTGTGTACAAACAATTTTGAATATTTAAGAACATTTATCAATATATTAATTAACCATGACCACAGAAGACTAAAACAAATCATGCTAGCCACCTTCTGATCAAGGGATTGTGTCTTAAATTGCAGAAACACAATTTTTTGGACATGATTTCTTTTGATGTATTTTGCTTTACTTATTACATACTTTTTAAAAACAATTAAAGTTAACATAATAGGAATTTACTATTTCATACATAATCTTCTGCCTCTGTTCTATTTTGTATAATGAAATATTCATTTATTTGTGTTGCTTAAGTTTAAAATAAAAATCATTTTAAATTGTTAATCCATTATTAAATGTGCTTTCTAAAACCAAGGTCACACAACATTTTAAGGTATCATTTTCCCCTATAACAAACATTACCACATTCAAAGTATGAGGTTCAAATTTATACTGCAATAATCTTTCTTTTCACTCCAAACAATCCCATCTGTGCTTGATGATATCAAATAGTATGTTTTGAGTTAATCATTTCAATAAACTAATTTATAAAATAAAATTTAATGACAACAGTAGCCAAAGAAAAAGAGAATATAAAGAATAACCCAAATGTTACACCCGTGACAATTTTTCCTCACCCAATTACTTGCTATATATTCATTTCTTAAAAATATGTATTCCTGAACTTTCTGGCACCAAGGTGGTGGATTAAGCACTAACTCACTGAAACTTTCCGATATTCACCTCTAAACAAATATAAAATATTGCCTCCAAATAAATCCTAGACAGCAGAACCAGCAAGAAAAAACAGGATGAAACAAACTTTTAGGCCAAGAAACTTGGAAGATTCTCAGTAAAGTTCTATTTCACATAGGTAAAAAGGAAGCATCCCTACAAGCCAGCAGCAAGACCCACCTTAGTAAATCAGTCAGAGGCCTTGATCCCCAGTCCAATGAAGCAGGCAAACACCGACACCAAACCCCCCATGTGCCTCAGGATAGACAGAGTAACTGGTAGATTCTAGTCCTGAAAACCTCTATCTGCTTCAGCATAGTCCTAGGCAAACAGGTCAGGCTAATTCTATAGGTGATTAAACAAATGGGTAACCACCAGCACTAGCATCCCTCCAATTTGGTAAAGCTGTTAATTATTTTGAGCAGGATTTTGAATGATTTTCTAGAATTCTCTCAGTATATCAGCATATCATCTGCAAAGAGTGATAGTTTTATTACCTCATTGCCTATTCTAATTCTTTCAACTTGTTTCCATTTTATTATGGCTGAAGCCAACATTTCAGTACAATATTGAATAATAGTGCTGATAATGGGCATCCTTGTTTCACTCCTGATCTTAATGGGAATGCATTCAGCTTTTCTCCATTATAAATAATGCTTGCTGTAGGTTTTAGATAGATATTTATTCTTCTTATTATTATTATTATTACTGTTACTATTACAGATCAAGGAGATGGTAAACTGAAGTAAAATATTGTTAAGAAGGGAAAAGATGAAAGGAAAGTACTAACAGGAGGAAAAAATATAATGGAGGAAATACACAGTAAATAATCATAACTGTGAATTTGAATATGTTGAACTCTCTCACTAAATGCAAGTGGATAGCAAAGTGGTTCAAAACCCAGAATTCTATAATAAGCTTTTTACAAGAAACAAACTTGAAGCAGACAAATACATAGAGAGTAAAGATGCTCAGTTGATGTATTGAAAAACAAATGGGTTGAAAATCTGATCTCAGGCAAAGCAAAAGCAAAAACAAATCTAATTAAAAGAGATAAGGAAGGTAGCTCCATCTTACTAAAAATTACCATAAACAATGAAACAATATCAATAGTAAACATATTTATACTGAGTGGTATAGCATCCAAAGTTTTAAAGAAGTTAAATGAGTTATAGGAAGAAACAAACAAACACTAAACCTATACTAGTGAGAGATCTTGACTTTTTCCTCTCAGACTTGATAAATCCAAACAAAAATAAGAAAGAAGGTAAGGATGTGAATAGAATATTAGAAAACTTAGATATGAGAGACCTTTTACAGAAAATTGAATGAGCACAGAAAAGAATATACCTTTTTTTCAGTAGCACAACACCTACACAAAAATTGACTACATCACTATTTGACAAAAACTGCTATGAAAACTGAAAAATAACGGGACATAAAATCTGTAGAAACCACACCATATATCAAAAAAAGGTCAAGATGGGTACTTGATTTAGACATAAAGGATGACACCATAAACAAATTAGAAGAATAAGGAATAGACTATCAGACTTATGGAGAAGGGAAGAATTCATGAGAAAACAAGCAATACAGAGCATTATGCAATATAAAATAAATAGTTTGATTATGTTACATTAAAAAGCTTTTATACAAACAAAACCACTGTAACCAAGATTGAAATGAGAGCAGAAAGCTTGGAAACAATATTTATAGCAACTATCTCTCATAAAGATCTTATATCTCAAAATGTAGAAAACTGAATTAAATTTACAAGAATGCAAACTCTTAACTTAATGAGAAGTGGTCTAAAGGTTTGAACAAGTAGTTTTCAGATGAAGAAATCAAAGTTATCTATAGGCATATGATGAAGTTCTCTAAATCACTTTTAATTAGAGAATTGAAAATGAAAATAACTGATCTATCACCTCACGCCTATCAAATTGAATAACATGACAAAAAAGAAAAAAAATGATAAAAGTTGTAGAGGATGTGGAAAAATTGGAACACTGATGCATTGTTGATGAAGTTTTGAACTGATCTAATCATTCCAAAGAGCAATTTGGAACTATGCCCATAAGGCAATAAAATGTACATACCCTTTCATCTAGCAATTTCACTGTTAGATCTGTATCCCAAAAATATCACTTTTTAAAAAGGCAAAAATGTGGAAAAATATTTATACCAACCCTTTTTATGGTGGCAAAATATTGGAAATTTAGGGGAGGCCCATTAATTGGAAAATGGCTAAACAAGTTATGACACATAAATGCAATGCAATTCTATTATGCAATAAGAAATGATGAACAGGCAGAGTTCAGAAACACTTCAAGACCTGTACCAACTGATATAAAGTTCAATGAGAATGGCCAGGAAAACACAGTACAAAGTGTCAGAAACATTTTGTGATGAGTAACTATAAGTGACTTTAGCTCTTCTCAGTAAAACAGTAATCTAAGTACAAAGGACTTAAGTAAAATGCCATACATATTCAGAAAAAAAAAAAAACAAAGCGAAACAAACAAAAAAATTCAGTGTACTCTAAATGCAGATTAAAGCATACTTTTTCACTTTATATTGTTTTTGCATTTTTTAATCTGTTTCTTCTTCCAAAATTGGGCCTAATATGCGAATGTGTTTTATATGATAGTACATGTATAAAGTATATGAAATTATCTACCATTTTAGGAAGAGGGGAGGGGAATAAAAGAGAAAGAAAAAAATGAAACTCAATATGTTCTTAAAATGAGTGCTAAAATTATTTTGACAGAGAATTGTGAAAGATAAAACATTAAAATTTTAAATAGATATATAGATATACAAACACACACACACACACACACACACACACACACACACACACACACACATATATATATATATATATATATATATATATATATATATGAAATTTCACTGGCATGGTCTGACAGATAGAATAACATTTTTGAAAGTGAGTTTTATAATATATTTAGTTTTCCCATTCTGAGGTATTTGTAACTTGGTGCTATTGCACCATAAATCTACAGCTGAAGAACACCTTTGTGATGATCTAATTCATTAGCCCACTAGACTCCCATTTCATATGTGAGAAAATTTAGTCCCTGAAAGTTTAATTGATATACTCAAGGTCATATACATAATAAGGGGCAGTTGAGGATTACAATTCAGGTTTTCAATCTTATCTATTCTATTTTTTTCTTTAAAATAAAATTACTGACATCTTTTGTGTTTTTCCATCTCATTCATTTCCAAATATATTCTTGACCTCTTTTTTCCTTAATGAACATTGCATTTAAGAAAAGTCTTTTTTTAAAAGAAAGAGTAAAATTCCCGTTCAGCTAAATTAGCCAATGGATCAATGCAGTCTGATAATATATTGAGTCAATTCATATGAGGCTGTGAAGACCTAGAAATAAAACAATTCGTAATTAACAACAACTAATATTTCTAGAATACTTTAATGTTTGCAAATCACTTTATATTTTTATTTGTAAACTGAGAATAGAAATTATATTTTATTAATATACCCATTTTACAGAAGAGAAAAATAAGGCAGATAGCAATATTAAATGATTTATCTGGGTCAGACAGTAAAAGTATGAAATGAAATTTGAATTCATGACTGTCTGTCTCCAATTCCAGTATTTTACCTACCATGCCACCTATCTGCTTCTTAATTAAGGCTTCAAATAGCAATTGTTTTCTGTAGAATTTCAGCCTTAAAAACTAAGATTTTCTACATTGTTTTCTTTAAAAAATAAAATTCATCTACTTAAAAGTGAGGGCAAATAGAACAACAATTAACTCTTGTTATCATTTTCTAAATAACCATTCAGAGCAGAAAATAAAAATTGTACCTCTGTCATAGTTCAATACCTGGAAAAAATCTGTAGCACAATAGTGAGAGCCTAAATGGTCTTTTGGGAGGATATTGGAACTCTTTTCATTCCTAAGCCTGTAAAGCTTTATGATCATCTTTCCATTCTCTATTGTCAGAATCACTGTATTCTTTTGCACATCGACCAAAGATGTCCTCAGTGTATTTTCATTATTGTGAACATATATCATCTGAAAGCACTTAGCACAAATATAATTCAAAGAACTAAATATAAGACATAAGACTACTGACAAATGTATCAAAATAAATCAGAGAAATTCTTCCCATCCTCCTCCCCACTTCCAGCATTGGTCTTTACTTCATAATAAAAAAGAAATTGAAGTAATTCTGTAAATGATCAAGCTTGTCAGGTAAGTCAATTCACTGAACACACAACCCAATTATCTAACTTTAGTTTTTGAGAGCCAATGATCAGCTAATTAAATTGCCTTTAAAAGATCAAGAAAATTGCTTCCATTTCCTATTTCAACCAAAGCAATGTCTCATTGTCAACAGCATTGACCCCGTGAAAAGATCAGAGAATACCCTTGACAACATCCCATCAGAAAACCTATCACTCCTGTACTTTTCTGGGATAAGAATGATGATCATGTCTAAAATGGTGAACTTAGGTCCAAGGCAAGAGGGACTTTTAAAAGGAAAGGAAGTTCTACTTTAAAATCTCCATTTGAACAGTTCTTACACAAGTATCCATAAAGACATGCTTATAAAAACTCAAAATTGGGTAAGTAAGAAACCGGAATAGTGTACCTTATCCTCAACCATGACTTATTTTGATCACGATTCCCTTTATTTAGATTTTGAAGGAAGAAGAGAGGGGAAAAATAGAGAAATAGAAGGAGGAATAAAAAGAAAAATACAAAGAGAAGTTAATATCAATATTTTGAATACTGCTTCCAGCACTCATATGTGTAAGGACAATTCAAGCCATTAGAGAACAAATTTAGTACAAATATCCTATTCATCCTGCCTTAGCACAAACATTTGTATGAACCAAGAATAACTTTGTTTATAACTATTACCTAGTACTAACCCTGTCATTGGTGTGGATTAGGGGAACTGCCTGGTTGCCTGCTGACATCTTACAATGTCATCTCCTCACTAGAAGAGCAAGCAACCAGAACCATTCAATCTCATTTCCTCACAAACGTGAAAAATTTGGAGCAGCATAGAGTCAAGAAAAGGATGACTTTTCCTCACAATTAAGTTAATTCTTTTATAAGTGCCTGGACACCATCATGATAGGGGCAAATGAAGGACTGCCAGACAGTTAGAAATGAAATTTCCTTGCTCTTAGGAGTTTATCAATAAGAAAAGAAGCAGGTAACAAGAAACTATTCAGAGGAGGGGGAAAGAGGGAAAAAAAAGCATTCAAATGCATTGCAGGCATTCAGTGGTTTGATGGATATGCAGTCTAAGTTTATTTAATGAGATAGTACATCTGTCAATTTAAAGATATTTCTCATGAGAAGTATAAATGAACTGCAATGCTAAGAAGTCACTCATCATAAGGTGAGGAGTCTTCTGATAGTTAACTACAAAAAACAGAACGCAGTGATATTATTTTCAATATTTTAATGTGCAGCCCTATGTTATTCTAAAGATCCTTAAAGGATGAAAACTGATGTGTTGGAGAAAGGTATATTAAGACTGCCAAACAGGAAACATGTGCCTTGACTCTCTAAAGGAGTATTTCTTTGAATGTGTTTCTACTTTTTAACTAAGAACTAAATACTTTCTTTATATTCCTTCAAAGAAGGAGATTTAAAGCAGTAATTAAGACCTACTGTAGATCACACAGTGTGCTCTATAGCTCCCAGGTAATGGCTAGCAAATACAAAATTTACTTCTACAGCTCAAGAACATTCACTAAAATTATACTAAAGACTATGAGTCTATTCAGGAGATAGAATGACAGCTACTTTCCTAAAGGCCAGACAGGCAAGACAGGAAGGGAAAGTTGAAATGAGGGCATGGTTTATCCTAATCAGGGGAAGGTTTTGTGGTATTTGAGTCCAAGCTAATTCTCTTTAATGACTGGAGGATTTGCTGAAAATTACCAAATTTTACAGATTAGTGACTATGAAAACAAATATAATTAAAGTAGCGACTCCACGGCATCACAACCATACAAAGTTTTTTTTTTTTGTTTTGTTTTGTTTTTGTACATTTGTTTTGACAAGCATAGTTTAATTGTAATTATTTATGATGCTGGTTCATAATGAAATATTGAAGGTCCTTCAGGGTATTATATAAATATAATGAACTTTTAGCAAAAGGAAGAGAAACCCAGTAATAATAGCATTTGACAATTAGAGAGCATGTGGCATCTACAGAACTACCTCATAAACATTAGTCTTCAGAAGTTTAGCTATTTTAAAATCTGTTTTAAGTTATTAGATACAATGGAAGCTTTTAGTGATCATATCTATTATTTGTATCCTCTCCTCTTTAGAAATATATAGTTCTCATTTTCTAATGAGATATTTTATCCTCTCACTAGGATGTAGCCCCCTAAAAAGTACAAGATTTTTTTTGTTTGTTTGTTTATTTGTTTGCTTAGTTTTTTTTGCTGTTCTTTGTTTTTATTTGTTTGTTTATTTTTTTTTCTGTTTTATCTTCTTATCCCCAGGGCTTAGAAACATCTTGCACATATTAGGTATTTAAAATATATTTGTTGAATGAATTAATATATGCCAAGCTATAGTAAGTAAAGGTTAAAATGGTATAAATTATTCAACTTACCTTCTTTCCTTAGGAATGTGGAATTGTGATTTCATTGACATAGGGACATTTAGGTGAGAAACATCCTCTACCAGTAGAGATCAATACTTTCTCTTAAACATACTTTTGGAAAGTTGATTTGGTCACTGAGAGAATAAAAGGCTTGCTTAGGATCACGAGCAATGGCCATCTTGATTCTGGACTGTAATGCTGCCCCCTATATGTTTCTGAAATGAGAATTCAATTTAAATTTTCATGATTCTAAGCAAAGTTTTTAACCACTACCCTCTGGGCTTTTTAAATTTGTTTCAATTGAAACCCATTTTCAGCAAAGAAATGTTTACATGATTCCCCATTATATTGTATATAAAATAAGAATATAAATCAAGTTCTGATAATAAATCATAATTTCATGACCCCGACATTCAGTTCTGAGACTCCATATGCAGTTTCAACATGCAGTTTAAGAAGCTGGATATTATACCACATTACTTCACATATTATAATCATACTGGGGAAAATTCTGACTCTCCCAGTTCCCAAATATGATTTTGTGCAAGTAGCTTAATCCCTTGAATGCCAGTTTCTTCATCTATAAAAAAAGAATTTATAATACCTATGCTAACTACTATATAAGGCAGTTGTGAATATAAACTCAGAGTACACAAGAAAACAATTTTTAAAATGCTATGTAAATGAAAATGAGTGTAAAGAGACTGATTAAACCAGTGCACACCAAAAGACAGGACAAATGTCAACAATTTTGATGTTGGTATTTTTGCAGCAAATTCTTGCCATTGCACTCATTTGTATGCACTAGAGAAGCAAGAGAAGCCTCATCACACTAGCCCACACTTAGCTACTATGAAATTTAGAAAGGCATTTAATTCGTGATTTAGATTTAGATTTACAGTTTTAAGGAGAATAAAAATGATAGCTAGGTGGAGCTGCAGATAGAGTGCTTGGCTGGGAATCCCAAAAACCTGAGTTCAAAACCAACCTCAAATTCTATTGTTTGACCCTGAGCAAATCACTTAACCCTGATTGTTTCAGTTTTCTCATCTATAAAATAAGTTGGTGAAAGAAACACAAAGAACTCTAGCATCTTTCTCAAGAAAACACCAAATCAGGTTATAAAGTTAGATACAATTGAACAAAAACAGAAAAAGGAATTTTCTTTTAAAAATTATTTATATATTTTGATTTTATATCAGTTTCATCTTCAAATGTGTCTACACCATATTCTCTCTTTCTCTTCCTCCACTTCATACTGGAAAGCTAACCCATTAAACAGAATTAAAGAATGAAAACAAAGTTTAGGAAAACTAATCACATAAAGCAAATCTAGAAATATAAGCAAAGTTTTGCTGTTTCATAGCCATAATTCCCACACCTCTTCAAAGTGACTAAGAATGTCAGGTTTAGCCAAAATAATTATTCGATGTTCAGACTAATTTTTTTGTTAATTTTGTTCTTTATTAAACATTTCTACTATTATTGTTACTGTATGTTATTGTTTTATGGTTATGATAATTTTACCTTCCATCATCAATTCATAGAAGTGTCCCTTGGCTTTTCTGCATTAAAGTCTTCATAATTTCTTATAACATACTTTAATGCAAGACAATATGTTTAGTCATTCTTCTAAAATAATAAATCGATACTTCATTTCCCCAACCCCCATCTTAGCACCACTTTTTAACTACATAGAGACCTATAAACATTTTGATGAATAAGTGATAATTGTGTTTTTGACTTCCTTGAGAAAGATATAAGTTATATAGCAATGAGATCTTCTAGGTCAAAAGGTGTGAATTTTATTGAGGATTTTTTGTATCAAATTGCCCTCCAAGATGGTTACACAAATTGGTAGCTTCTCCAATAAATATTTGTTCATTTTCATATTGGCAATCTCTTTAACATTGTATATCCCCATCTAAAATATTTTCATCAATACAAATCAGATGGTCTTCTGTATCTAGGCACTGATTATCACCACGATGGGAAAGGAATCAAAAGAACAGATAATCTTAAAAACAGCATTTCTGCTAGCTTTGTACTGAAACATAATAAGCAACTTGTTTTTTTCTAGTAACTTTGGTAGTAACTTTTTCTAGTTTATTTTCTGTTAACAGGTATGCCTTAAAATCTAGAATCAACTTCTTGTTTTTTTAACCAATACTGATAGAAATAGGCAAGTCATATTTTTTTCTGATTTGCTCTATAGCATATTTTCCAAGGGACAGCATTATGCACATCAGATGCTTAAATAATATTTATTGGAATGTATTATATTCAATTTTCTTATATAGGTAACAGTTATCAAGTTCCTGGTTTGAGAACAAAAATGAGGAAGATTATATTATAGGTGGAGAAGATTCCATTATAAGTGATGATGAATCATTCTGTGAAAAGTGTAGAAATTATTCATTTCCAGATTTACACTTGAGGGTTGTGCTTTCCTCTCCTCAATCCTCCCCCCATCTTTGCCTTTAATAAATAGATGTTCCAAGAAAAGTTGATAAAAAAGGTAGATATCTTTCTTTTTGATGTATAAAATGTTTTCAATGTTCCAAGACTTAAAAGTTTTAATTTTTTAGAAATCATACATATTAATAAAAGTGATTCAAAAGATAATTAACTGCTTTAAAATGAGGGAAGTGGAAGTATTGAAAAAGATATTGACAAGTTTAATAAGTTAAAAACTAATGTAGTGTTAAAACGCACACAGACATATATCACAAAATCATATCAATAAGATGAATTGGGTGGACTAGCACCTCTGGTGTGCTGGATTGCTGAGCTCTTTTCAGGGCTTCTCATCTACCATTGTTCTCCACTTCTTACCCAATTTTTATTTGTGGATTCAAGAAGCTGTATCAATCACAACAGTTGTACACTGGTAAAAACCATCTTAGCAAATAAACTAAACCAAATTAATGGTAACCAAAAACCTCAAAACTGTTCCTGAGTTAGGGGGATATCTATCACAAGCATGTGAATACTTCTCTGGAAAGAATTGGCAGATGAGAACAATTGTTCTGATAGCCATTAGAGTAGATATAGCAAGTGTTGGATAAAGCTTAGCAGTTGTTCAGACCCAGAAGACACCAAGGTCATCCAATGAATTCTGGGCTATGGTCAGTCCTCTTCAATTTTGTCTTGTTACTAGAATCCTATAAGTCTGGAAGAGAAAGTAAAATTGATGACCGTGCACTTTGTCTCACTTAAATCCAATTCATCTTCAAACCAAGATACTACTCTATAATGTCATTGTTCCTCTTTGAAAATGAAGAATGAACAACAACGATCCCTCCCCCCAGTCCTACAATTTTTCTTTATGGTGTAGTAGTAATGAATTATGGAATCAAATGGAAGACATACTGAATGCACAATTGATCTGAGATTACTCAACAAGAAGAGTGAGATCCTTTTGAATGCAATTTATTTCCTCAGAATTCCACAGACTACAAGTATTTCATATTTAGCACAAACTTTTTCTGAAGCTTCTAGACAAGAATAGAAGATCCTAAAGTCAACTCACACATAATATGTGAGCCTGAAATCAAGTTACACTCTGGGGATAAAGATCAATTAATTAAATGAATTATTGTTGGCTTCTCTGAATTTTATTGCCTAAATTCATGTCTTAGAATTATTTAAAATCTATTTATCCTTAAAATAGTCAAATATATTAGATTTTCTCTCTTACCTATATCATTTCTATTTTTCTTTTGCTTAAAATAGGCTTTTCAACTATCTGTCTTTCACACCTTTCGCATTTCCATGATTAATGCCAAATTATACTTCATTTGAGATATCATTTTATTTTTGACTTCTTCTAATTAAACTAAGGTAATGGCAGAAGAAAAAACATTACTACTCTCCCACTGTGATGAAAGTTGACTTGAAGAACCAATGATATTACTGTGAGACTTAGAAAATGAAGCATAGTTTTAAAGTAAGTTGACTTGAAAAATTCATTTGTCTTTTAAAAAGATCCTGAGATATTGTCAATTTTCTTCACTTTATTTTTTGCTAGAGGACTCTCTACATGAAATTCGAATTTCTTCCAAAATCACAAGTAGAAATTATGTATATATGTTAGCAAAAAGTTCTTATATTTAAATTAAAATGGAAGAAATATAGGTTATATTTTATTCTAATAGAGAAAGACAAGCAATATGATTTATAGAAGTAAATAAAGGAAGACCTACCTGGCTTCAAATCTTCCCTCTGAGACATATTAATTTTATGATTAGGAAAAAGTTATTTAATATTTTATTTTTCCCTAGCATCTCCTAAAATGAGATTACAGGTGTATCTATAAGATGGAAGGGATTTCCTCAGGGGGTGTGGCTTGCACAATTCCTCATTAAAAAAGCAGAAAGAAATCCATCAATCAACAAACATTAAGTTGCTATTCTGTAACATGTATTATTCTAAGTGCTGTAATAAAAATAAAAAAGAAAGACTGCATCTGTCTTCAAAAAGCTTAAAAACCTAATGTAGGAATACAAACACAAACAACAAACATGCTTTACTTTGAAAGCAAGCATGTTTGAAAAGTTCAAGGAGTGGGGCGGAGCCAAGATGGCGGAGTGAAAAGGTGACTTTCTGCCTCTCCTCCGATCTTCTCTCAAATCAACAATAAAATAAGCCTCCGAACTGATCTTCAAGTCAACGAACTCAGAAATATTTGGGCACAGCTCTCTGGATAACTTCATATCAGGTTAGTCGGACTCGGACAGAGAGATAAATAGACGACAACTGTGCAGGCCGGAAGTGAGGGTGGGACTCAGCTCGGCTCATCCTGGAAGAAATTCCAAACTCCAAACTCCAAATTCCAAACACCTGGAGCTTATCTGAGGCACTCGGGACACTCTGCCCTGATTGGGGACAGGTGTTCTGGCAGACTTGCCTTGTTTAAGGAGTAATTCGGACTTAATCCTAGCCCCCACCGGCCCAGCACCTTAAGTCAACTCGCCGAAGTGCCCCAGGGCAAAGCTTTTTGCAGCCGCCGATTTTTTTTCCCCTACCTTAAAGAGATATCCACACTGTCTAAAAAAAAAAAAAAAAATATGATGAAGAAGCAAAAGAGAGCTCTCACCATAGACAGCTTTTATCAAGGCAAAGAAACGACCGCAGAGCCAGAGGTTCCTTTAGACAAAAATCCAGAGAACATCAGCCAGGACCATCACTGGTCCCCTTTTCAAAAGGCCTCTCTGGAAGACTGCATAAAGAACCTCAAAAGAGAGCTGGAGGATAAATGGGAAAATAAACTGAAATCAGTGCAAGAAGGATATGATGCCCTGCGAAAGAGATATGAAAAAGACACCAATTTATTAAAAAATAAAATTAGTGAAGTGGAAAAAGAGTGCAAGGAACAAATTGGCCAGTTACAAAAGGAGCTTAAAAAGGTAACTGAAGAAAACAACACTTTAAAAATAAGAATTGAACAAATGCAAGTGAATGACTCACTAAGACTTGAAGAATCAGTCAAACAAAAACAAAAAAATGAAAAATTAGAAGAAAATATGAAATATCTCCTAGGAAAAACAACTGACTTGGAAAATAGATCTAGGAGAGACAATCTAAGGATTATTGGACTTCCTGAAAGCCATGATGAAAAAAAGAATCTAAACACTATCTTCCAGGAAATCCTGAAAGAAAACTGCCCTGAGATTGTAGAATCAAAGGGCAAAATCAACATCGAAAGAATTCACCGATCACCTCCTGAAAGAGACCCCAAAATTAAGACCCCAAGGAATATCGTCGCTAAATTTCAGGACTATAGCACCAAGGAACAGATTCTGCTGGCAGCTAGAAAGAAACAATTCAAATACCGAGGTTCAATAATTAGAATCACACAGGATTTGTCAGCTTCCACACTGAAGGATCGAAGGGCATGGAACCAGATATTCCGAAGGGCAAAGGAACTTGGATTACAGCCAAGAATAACCTATCCAGCTAGAATGAGCATTATCCTCCAGGGAAGAAGATGGTCATTCAATGATATAGGTGAATTTCACCTATTTCTAATGAAAAGACCAGATCTGAACAAAAAATTCGACACCCAAACACAGAACTCAAGAGATGCATAAAAAGGTAAAAAGGAAAGGTCTCTTGAGAACTTTATTGCTACTAGGGAGATACTCAAAGTTTGGGGGTATAATTAACTAGATATTACTTTGATAATATGAAAAAGAGAACTAGAGGGGAAAATGTTGTCATACTGGGGAAAAGAGGGAAAAAGTGGTAAAATAAGATCTAAAAAAAAAAGGAGGTAAAAACAAGGTTAAAATCACTGGAAGAGGCAAAGAAAACCTAATATAATTGAGAGAAAGAGGGGAGGGAGATGAGCACTGTGTAAATTTTACTCTCATCAGGTTGGGCTCTAAAAGTGTATATCAGACATTTGATTTCACATAGAAACTTGTCTGTTGCTAGAGGGAAGTGGGAGGAAAAGGAGGAAAAGTAAGGGACAAACTAATAGAAGGTAAAATAGAAGAATCAGGGGAAAGGAATAAAAACAGGGGATCTAAAGGGTGAAGTATTGTTTGGGGGAGGGGGTCATCAAAAGCAAAGTACTGAGGAGGGGGGAAGGGAAAAAGGGGAAAGGAAAGGGGAAAACATAACGAGGGTAAATAAGATGGCAGGAAATAAAGAATTAGTTATTCTAACTGTGAATGTGAATGGGATGAACTCTCCCATAAAGCGGAAACGGGTAGCAGACTGGATTAAAAACCAGAATCCCACAATATGTTGTCTACAAGAAACACATTTAAAACATAGTGACACATATAAAATGAAGGTAAACGGCTGGAGCAGAAAATATTATGCTTCAGGTGAACAAAAAAAAGCAGGGGTAGCAATCCTTATCTCAGATCAAGTAAAAGCCAAGATAGATCTAATCAAAAGAGATAAGGAAGGAAACTATATTCTATTAAAGGGTACCATAGATAATGTAGCAATATCTATATTAAATATATATGCACCAAGTGCAATAGCACACAAATACCTAGGGGAGAAATTAAGAGAGATGCAAGAAGAAATAGACAGCCAAACGATACTAGTGGGGT
>JAJPUD010008114.1:30192-42232 GCA_023553655.1 Myrmecobius fasciatus | reverse complement strand
AAAAACACTCCACTTAAATGTGTGATGCTACATTCTGGTTAAAACAAATATGAAAACAGCACTGCCTGACAGAACCTTATTTATCTGAGTACATATGCCAAGATAATTTTAAGGAAATGTCATCTATAATCATTTAAGATCTGTTCTATTATCTAGTCATTCTTCCTTTTAAAATATTATAACAATTATGAAGAAAACAATTATAACTTAATAATCTCATAACATATATTATTTTGACACATATATACAACTTTGTTATTGTTTTTAGAATTCCATTTATAAAACATACATTAAATCAGTAACAAAAGAAGAAAGAACAATCCAATTTTCCGTTACTTGTTTTTTTTTTTCAGTTCAGTTTTTTTTTTTAAATCTGACTCTTCGTGACTCCCTATACCATAGCACATCAGACCTTTCTATTCTCCCCTATGTGCCAATGTTTGTCCAAACACATGTTCATTGCTTCCATGACACCATCTATCCCGTCTCATCCCTCTATCATTCCCTGTTCCTTTTGTCTTCCATTTTCCTCAAAACAAAGTTTTTTTTCCCTCAATTAGCTCATGGATTCTTATTAAATGACTAAAATATTTTGAGTATTTATACTTTAATTGAATAGTCTTTTAAATATTGACATTTTTTCTCCTTTCTATATAAGAAACTCTCAAAAGTTTTTTGTAGTGCTACAATTTAAAAGCATCAATTCTGTGATGCTCAACTCTTCTTATAGTGCTTTTTTTTTAATATGCTGCTCTTGGAAGGAAAGGTATGGCCAATCTGAACAAGATACTAAAATAGCAGAGGCATGACCTTCCTGATAATGTATAATCAAAGCTACATTTTTTCCAGCAGTATTGTATGACTCTAATAATTCACAGTTCACATGTTGTGTAAGCCCAGCTTGTAGAATCTTAAGCATATTCTTGCTTGCATATGCAATATTAATCTTTACAGCATTCAATTCTCCCTTCATCAATGCACACATCTATAGCTGATTATCCTTTTTAATATTGGGCCAGCTCTATCACTTTTACTGAACCTATTTGTAGATGTCTTTTCCTTTTCTCCAGTAACATGTTGTAAACCTTCCACCTGAGGTGCTCAACTTCTATCATATCATTTACCATTTTAATACTGTCCAAGGAGTTTTTCTTGGCAAAGCTACTAGAATTCCATTTCCTTTTCTAGGAGATCATCTTTTGTCAGAACTCTCCACTATGATCTGTCCATCAGGTAATCCTGTACACTATAGCTCATGTCAGTTAAATATCCAAGTCCTTCTGCTATAATAAGGCAATGTTCCCGGAGAGTTTTCCTTTACTTACTAAGTAGCAACCTGAATGATTTATGTTTTGCCTTGAGAAGATGCAACTTGATATTCTTTCACAACTGGTTTTAGAGTACTATTCAAATAAAATTTTACTTCCTTATTATTAGTCAACATTACCTTATAGTACTCATATTGTTTTTAATATCAAACCATATTACTACTTATTGCATATGTAATAATTATGCTTCATTGATTCAAGGATTTCAAAGTACTTAACAAACACTCCAAAAGATTATTTGCTTTTATAGGCTATATAATGAAAAGTTGATAATTTCTAGAGAATTAAGCCTTTTTTCTTTGAAATATTGAATACTGACTTCTGGCAACAATTTGAGATTGATCTAAGTGTATTGTGTACCCATCTGTCTATTTATCCATCCGTCTCTTCTACTTTCTTCTATCATATTTCTATGGCAGCTGAAAATCTGGATTAGCACTCGGGGCAAGAGCTTATTAGGAAAGTACCACTCACACAAAGAAAGTACATCTACCTCTTATATATGCTCTAATGGAGCAGTTCCCAAACTCCCTGAACAAATTGCTTTGTTTGTCAGCAGAGCGAAGCAATTCTCAATGTCTGTTTACTGAACACAGTAAGAGCAGCTTGAGTTCACAAGCAGGAAGGCTACAACACTTCTGGAAAATGTGTCCAACTCCTATAGTCTTCCAACCAAAGCATCATATGAAGCCAGCGTAGTTTTATTTTTCTGGAGATCTGGGATTGAATCCTAATGAAGGTCACAAATAAATGCTAGGAAAAGCTAACATTGGCAGATCCTGCTGCAATGAACTGTATGCAGGCTTATGGGAGATAGATAAAGCTCCTAAATCCAGAAGGAAATTCAGACTCAGCTCCATTGAACTCATTAGAAATGTTTATTCTCAAGCTTTCAATTAAAGAAAGGTTCTAAAGCCACAGTAATAGATTTCACATGTAAAAATAAGAAACAAGCCCCAGATTAACCTGTTGCCTGAATGGTAAGTTATGCATTATCATACACTTTCTCATTATGCCTTGAAAGATTGAGAGCTTGCTTATATGGTGATTATGTTTGAGGACTGAACCAAGACATGCATTTTTCAAAAAACCTGCAACTTAGCAAGTTTTAATGTTTGTATAAATCACAAATGACACTTTTTTGGGAGAATGTTTTTGAAATGTATCTGATGAAGGTGCAGAATATCTTACTTATGCAGCCTTATAAACTATTTTATGTTCTTTTTTAAACAATGTTTTTTTTTTAAATTTCACTTTGCAATTGTAATTATGAACACACGCAAATAATTTGGAACCAAGAAATTGGGCTATTTTACTATAGGCCCCTCTCTATGGAAGAGGAATATAATCATTATTAGAACATACCTGCATTTTCCCCCTTTTGCTATATTTTCTCTATCAAAAGCCCATTGAGGAAATGAAATCTAAACTAATTGAAAGACACAGATGCAAAAGTAACGGCAGAATTGACTTTTGAAATCAACACCAGTTTAAAAAAAAGATCAGGTTTCATGTCTTTCAATTATCTACCACAACATAGAAGATGTTAAATTCTTTTCAAGTTCAATTTGAAAAAAAGAAGCAATTATTAAGCATTAACATGTTATTGTTCAACAATACAAAGTATACCAAGGTTATAAGAATAAGAGGGAATTGGAAAAATTAGCTGGAAAAAAATCACACAATGAATGGATCAGGATGTTCCTAATACATAGTAGGTACTTAATGCACTTAACTCAAAGGTATTTTATAAATATTTTCAACTCAAATATAGTTGACATTTATTAAACTAAAGGACATCTAACAAAGTGAATACTCATGGCCAAGGCTGAAAAATCAACACCAGATAATGATACAGTTATTTGGGTTCAGAAATGATTCAATAGCTGTTCCTAAACATTAGAATTAGTGTTTGGCTGTTTTCTTGTCAGATTTCTAGTGGAGTGTTTCAAGGTTCTATGTTAGGTTTATTGCTACTTTATATTTTTGTCAGTTCCTTGGATAAAGGGATCTATTACATTCCTATATTTTTTCAGGTAATGAAACTAGGAGAGAGTTAAATCTTTCAATGATGAGTTAGAATTCAGAGAACATTTAATAGGTTTTAATATTGTGCTAAATCTAAGAAAATTAAATTTATATTTATCCTTGAATATATCCCTGATCTCACTGATGTGAGCATTATTTCCAAGCAATCAATCAATCAATCAATCAGAAATTATTTTTTAAATATCTACTATATCCCAGTCACTTTTATGTGATATGGATATATTTTTTTAAAATCCTTTATGCTAAAGAAATTATATTCAATCAAAGGAAATAAAATAAAATATACATATACATATATGTGTATGTGTGTGCATAAAAATTAAGAAGAAAATAACTGAAATAAATTCGAGATAGCTAAATACAAGGGAATTAGGGAAGGAGGAGATATGTACTTGGAATTATTCAGAAAAGTTTCATGCAGAAGAGAATACTTGAACTGTGCAATGAAGAAAATAAACAGCAAATGAGAAAGGAAATCATTCTAGTTATAGGAGGCAGGCAATGAAAAAGTCTGGAGATGGGAACTGTAATTCTATTTGCAAAGAGTAAAAAATAAAATAAAATTTAAAAAAAATTGTTTGGATAAGGAATGGGAAAAATTGAGAAAGGAATAATGAGGCTGGAGTGATCATTTGGAACTAGGTTTTAAAGATTTTAAAGGTTAAAAAATTACATATATTTATCCTAAAGGAAATTGATTACATTATTAAATGCTTTAGATTTTGCTGAGTAAAATAACATAATCAGGTTAAGGGAAGTGTCATTGACATCTATTTGGAGATTGAACTTGAGTTGGGGAGATACTTGATTCAAGGATACTAATTAGCACATACTTAAGCTCTGAAAGGCCAGAAGTAGGAGCACAGAGTGAAAGTTACAATCTAGTGTTAAAAGAAAAAAAATTAATAATTAGAGTTATCCAGAAGTGTAATGGTCTACACCTAGGGAGATTATTCACTGTCAGTAGATATTTTCATGTCTAGTATAGATGACAGACTTATAAGACAATTCTTATTCATTTGTGCTTTGCACTACTAAATGGTATCTAAGACCTCTTAAAACCATCAAAGTCCATAATTGTGTGGTCACTAGTTTAATGATAAAGACCTCAATAGCTTTCTAATCAAAGAGATGAAAAAAAAAAGTTCTGTAGAGTATGGTAACAATCCCTGAATGAAAGTAGAGATAGCCAGATCTGCAAATGTGGGTAAAATCTACTTGTATTTATAATGGTGTTAAAGGATTCTTTTAGGTATTTTCCATTATATTTAACCTCTTCCTTTCTTATCTCACCTAAGTATCCCATAAGGCTTGTTAAACATATGGCCCACAAAAAGAAACTATCTCCTCTCCTTGAACTTGATATGACTCTTTTAATCTAATTTAATTAAAAAACATATTTTCTTTCTTTTTTTATTAAAGCTTTTTATTTGTATAATATATGTATGGGTAGTTCCCCAGCATTGATCTTTACAAAGCTTTCCATTACAAATTTTACCCCCAGTCCCCTCCCCTCCCCTAGATGGCAGGAAGTCCACTACATTTTAATAATGTTGAAATACTTGACAAATTGTGCAAGAAAAATCCTATCTACAAGAAAAAAAAAAAGAAAATCAGAGTAAGGCAACACAATTCAAGCAAACATCAATAGAGAGCATGAAAATGTTACGTTGTGGTCCATATTTCATATCCCTCTCTCAGGGTGTATATGGTTTTCTTCAGTGAACAACTGGAACTGGTTTGAGACAATTCTTTGTTGCAGAGAGCCATGACCATCAGAATTGATCATCATGTAATACTGTTGTTGCCATGTATAATGATCTCCTGGTTCTGCTTGTTTCACTCAGCATCAGTTCATGCAAGTCTCTCCAGGCCTCTCTGAAATCATCCTGCTGGTCGTTTCTTACAGAGCAATAATATTCCATAACATTCATATACCATAATTTATTCAGCCACTCTCCAATTGATGGGCATCCCTTCAGTTTCCAATTTCTAGCTACTACGGAAAGAGCTGCCACAAACATTCTTGCACATGTGAAAACCATATTTTCTTAATGATGCTTGCACAATATTTATAGACTACAATCTCATTTAGAATAGAGAATTTTTTTCTTTTCTCTTCATATTTCTAGTGCCTAGCTTTGTATATAGTAACATTTGGATAAGCTTTAATAAATGCTTTTAAATTTGATTTTAAGGAATTCTTTCTCTCACTGTGGGAGTCTAAGATCTTGCTTCTGTTTATAGTGAGAAGTATTTGAAAAGAAAAGCTTAGAAGTGACTAGTCCAAGACTGGCAATCAAACAACAAATGCCAAATCTAAAGAGCTTTTTATTTTAATCATGGTGTCTTTTCATTTTTAAGCAAAATCATAGTTTGACCAATTTATGCATGACAATATAATGAAACTAGACAAAAGGAAAAATTTTAAAAAATATTCTTCCTTGGAAGATGACTTGCTGTCCCTTTGCCAAACAGACATAATTTGACAAAAAAAAAGAAAACTAATAAACTTAAATGGCTATTGATACTTTATATACTCTAGTTGAGAAAATAGATAACATGAATACAATCAGATAAATTTTGATTTTCAGAATGGTGGTCACCTCAAAATGCAGAAAGGAATTATCCCTTAACATTAAAACATACCTCTAAGGCTCACAAAAAATCAGCATTCATTTTTATTATTCTCATCTTCACTCTCACCCCAACATTTGTTCTATACTAACAAGAGACAGAAGCTTTTTGGTGGGATATTCATAATATGGAAGGATGGGGGAAGAATGAACCAGAAAATCATCAGAAAGTCTGTTTTGTGAGACTCGGGGCCCCAATTTTATACACTTGAGAGTTTTGTTGAAGATAAACTTAGCCTAAGTTCTCAAACATTTTGTTTGGCTGAACTGGAATCAACCCAGCCTAAGGTTTGGTCAATGCTAGTTGAAGTTTGTTTTTTTTTTTTTTTTTTTTTTTTTTTTTCTAGAAGGCAGCTTTTTAAGAGAGGAATACACGCAGGAAAACATCAATTAAGTAGATGTGTAGAGTCGTTTATCTCAAGGTAGAATGCATACCATATGGCTGCTTTGTTTTGAGCAAATGTAATGTGATTGAATCATTCCCCTGTCTGGTGATATGAGCAAACTGAATGCATATATATCATTTAGCAAGCATTAGGCTTGTGGCTGGAGTATTGTACAGAAGAATTGGGAAAGGAGAGGGAGGAAGGGCAAACACCACCTTGATAAATCACATTTGTTTGCCTCCTGGAACTATGGTCAAAATCCAACTTGAAATTCTAAGGCAAATCAATATTCTTTTAGCATATTCCCTTGTGAGTAGTTATCCACATTTGAAAATTAGCCATTCTAATGAAAGTCTCTAGCTGCTTTCAGATAGTGGAGGGGTTAGGGGTGGGTGTGGGGAAAGAAGGTCATTTCTAGGACACAGACTAAAAACATTTGCAAGGTTAAGGTCATTGGCCAGACATTATGGAATAGGTTGTAATACAGCTGGATACACCCTACTTAGTCACTGATAATGAATAATTCGCTTTCCTCCTTACCCCCATTTAGAAGTCCCATAACTATAATGAGGGTGTTAGCAAATTTCATGTCATAGGCCATGGCTGATGGACTTTGGAGAATTTAGGAATTAGGCTACGTAATCTCTCAAAGCATATATTTATGCATTGATGAAATAGCCATCTCTATAGAATGAGAAATATGCAAGTATATTCTTAAATGGAGATGCCTTTCTACTAATGATCTGTAATGGAAACCGGCTTCATTTTAATATGTAAACTTTAGTTTGAAGGTTTGGGCTCCCGGAAATCTAACCCACTGGGAAGATTAGATTTCCATATCAGTCAGGCTCTTAAGCAACAGTCTAATAATGACAATGTAACTGATGTCTTAATAACAAATGCATGTTTTTGGAAAAGTAAGGACAGGATGTGTGAAGTGTAAAAAAAAAAAGTGGCTATTGATGTAGGGTTCAGAAAGAAAATTGAGCTATACATGGATATATGAGTTATATATATATACAAATATGTGTGTGTATGTGTGTGTATATTATATATAAATATGTGTATATGTGTGTGTGTGTGTGTGTGTGTGTATGCTCACAGTGGATGGGGAATCTTAAAAATCATAACATAATAGGTTTAGAGTCAGAAGGAGTCCAAGATCATAGACAGAACAGGAATGGACTTTACAGTCATGTAGCTCTACATCTTTATCTTACAAGTGAAAAAACTAAAATCTCTAGATTTAAAGCGGCTCAATTAAGTTAACACAAACTTAGAAGTAGCAGAGCAGGGCTTTCAAATCCAGGTCACCCAACTTCAAATCTGGCTTTCATTTGACTGCACTTACTTGGCTCTGATTGTCTCATCCATATGTTTTATATAGCAGAAAAAGTAACTCAGGGAATACATGGGTACACAGTACTGGATTCTCCCAACTGTTAGTGCTCCTACCATCCTGAAATTACCTGGTGTTTCTAGCTGTCAGAGTCAGCCAGATGGCACAGTGGAGAGTTCTAGTCCTGGAGTCCGGAAGCCATGAGTTCAAATTTGCTTTTATTGCACCTATTAGCTATGTAACCCTGGGTGAGCTGCTTAATTTCTGTTTGCCTCAGTTTTCTCCCTGGGAAATCAAGGATTATAATAGCACCTACTTCCCAGGACTGCTTTAAAGAACAAAGGAAATGAGATTTGTGAAGCTAATGTCACTGTCTGATACACATTATCTACTTAATAAATGCTTAGTCCTTCATTTCACTTGTATTTTTCATTTGCTTATCTGTGTCTCTATTTTTCCCAGCCTAGAAAAATATAAAATATTTGAGATCAGGAATGATTTCATTTTTATCTTTTACTTCCATTGATTAGCACAATGGTTGACATATAGTTATTGATTAATAAGTGCTAATTGGATGGTGGCATGGTATGGTTATGGATAACTAGTGAAAAAGAAATAAAAACCAGGAAGATCTAGCTCTTTAATTAGATAATTCCAATAAAAGATTACAATTTCTACTCAGTTTACTCTGAGGAGAAAATTATATATATATATATATATATAATATTTTATCCAACCTGTGGCAGAGCACTTAAAACTCATATTGGTCTGATCAGCCACAATCAGACACACTGTAACTGAATTCTAACATAATGATGTCATTTTGGTTCTTCGAAAATGAAGAATAATCAACTATGTGTGTGTACAAAAATTCTACTCAAATTATATCTATATTTATATATCTACTGATCCAGTAAAACAGTTACACAAACACATATCTCCTCTATATAAATAGGATAATGACAAAGAAATATAAAGCTTCAAGGCACAAAATTTATCATATTTTGCTATTAATATATTTATTAAAGTGATAATTGGGAATTACCTTGGTGTTTTCCCCCACATTGCTTTCTTTCACAGCTTAAATCTTCATAAAGGAGTTTGATTCTTCTTCCCCTCTTGACCAAAATCTATTGGTCTAGTTTATTTTGAACCTTCACAATCCTTCTTAACATGAAGTCAATGGACCTCTAATAGATTTGTGGATATATACTTTAGGTAGTTTGTGAATTTGGATAAGGAAAAAATGCATTTTATTTGAATATATACAATTTCTTTTGTGATTCTATATAGTTTATTTTATACATTTAAAAGATTTTTTTTTTTTTACTGAGAAAGAGTTCATAGGTTTTACCAGATTCCCAAAGGGGATCCAGGCCACAAAGAAATTTAAAACCTTATACTAGAACTATCTGTATCATTCAAATTTTAACACATTCACAATTACATAAATGGTTTAGTCTTCATTTCTGTTGTCTGCATAATTTGGCATGAAAACCAATCCTATTTGGAAATTCCCTTCTTCTGCTCAGCACTACTTGGGGAGTTGCTCCCTTCTTCAAACTTGAAATCTAGGAGATCAGAGGTGATTATTTGCTTTAAATCTAAGATATTTATATACTGTTTATCTCTCCTTCATTGTACCTGAAAATCACATATGCTGACCCAGGTTTTGTGAAACTCATACCAAAGTTGTGTAGTTTTAATTTCTGGGCGCTCAATCAGGAGTGCATTTCTGACAGTGAAAGCTTCTTTTCCTCAACATTTGCATTAACATATGGCTGCTTCACTCTGATTGCACCCTCTAAGTTAGTTGATTATGTTGTGTATAATGGTTGGTGTGTTGTGCTGGGCTTTGGTGCTTATGTAGGTGAAGGACACTGCTTCTGCCAACTTGTGTTCATAGCCCCTGTTGTTCATTCCATCATTGGATGTAATAAAGCCCAGAAAAACAGTTTGAAATGCCAGCTGCTTTCAGATTATTTATTTACATTTAGAGAGAGAGAGAGAGAGATACAGACAGACAGACAGACAGACAGAGACAGAGACAGAGAGAGACAGAGAAAGAGAGAGACACAGAGACACACAGAGACACACACAGAGAGACAGAGAGAGAGAAAGAGAAAGAGAGAGAGAAAGAGAGACAGAGAGAGATAAAGAGAGAAAGAGAGAGAGAGAGAGAGAGAGAGTAGAATATCATGTTTTCATTACAGATTGTGTCTGAAAAGCTCAAATCATTTTGCAAACATTAATTCCCTCAGCAATCTGGTAATAGTTCTCTTACTTGATAAAGAAAAAAAAAATCTGACCCTGAAAATTTAACACACTCCATGCAGCAGCCAAGCCAACAGTATTAGGAGAGGAAAAAAATAACACAAAACAGTGTGCCTTCTTTTCGATTCTTGTGTGACACGAGTTGCCAATCACATGAAACCTGCTCCACTGACCACTAGAACTATGCCTGAAAAGGAGAGTTCTTAAAATTGTATCTCCCTGAAAGCCAACCACAATCTAACATAATCTCAGAAGGATAATGTGTAAATCTTTGATCAGGAAGATGACACTGCCAATCCAAACACTCCATATTTGTACAATTAAATTAATTTGTACTTAAAATTTCAAAGATTGTAACTGTCCTACAGAAACCCATAGGATTCAACTTGCCTGATCTTTTAGTTCATGAGATTTTTGTTTGCTTGTTTTTGTTGTGTTTATTTGCCTTCTTTAAAATTTTAACCAAAATTTTCTTCTCAGACCTTATCTTTTCTGACCTGGGAGACCAAAGTAAATCATTCAAGACTGCCCTGATGATTCAAGCCCCCTAAGAATCTGTGACTATTCTCTGTCCTAGTTATGCAATTTACATTGTAGAAAAGTCAATCTCAATCTCTCATGTTTTCCTCATATGCAGTCATCCAATAAACAAAGCAGAAGATCACACGCAAAAAAATCCCAGAGCTTTTGCTCTCTGATCATCTCTTCACAGACCGATCGAAAAAATTTATGTTGCTCCACTCTCTGGTGTTTATCCACATTAAGGCTATTCTTCAAATCCTTCCTATGTTTCGAAGCTTGATATTGGTAGGAGCACCGAATGGAAAACCAAATACCATTATATGACTGAAAAGCATCTAGTTTTATAGAAAAACAGTTTTGCTGATATTAAAAATAAGGAAATATTGAACAAGACACTAGCACCACTGAACTGCCTGCCACTCCCTCCCTCTTATTCTATTCCCATGATTTATTCTGCCTTTCATGAAATGCTGAGGGATTTTTAATTTAATTACTTCTCTCCATCAGCTGCTAGAAATAAGCAGAAGGGACCTCCACTTAACATCTTGACTGAAAGATGATCCCACTAAAAGGTTAGTTCACCCCGTCACTCCTTCTGGTATAGTTATGCATTGTCAGCATCAATGGGGAGTGGAAGGAGGAGAGAGTAGGAAAATGAGCCCATTAATTAGTTAACGTTCTTTAAATAACCCATCCTCTCATAAAAATGTCTTGTTTCAATAAACTTTAACTGTATGGCGAAAACAAAACATAGTTAGAAAATTACAAATATTGATAAAGTTCACATGTATGTCATTTATTATTTCTATCAATTGTTTCAGTGCACAGAGGAGAAATTTTTGTAGGTTTTTAATTTAATTTTTGTTTCATGCATAATGCCCTACTTAGACTTGAGGTTTGTATTCTAGATGAAGAAAAGTCGAACTTTTAAATGAAGTTTATTAAGTGAAACTACTTTTCCCTACTTCATAATAGCATTAAGTGTATAACATCTGTTTAGTTACTTTTTCTTGAAAAAAATGCTTTATGGGGTATGTAGCAATGTTGAAACGCAGACTTTCTGGAACCACAGATTCAGTCTCTGGCAAGATTGACATAGCCCCATAATTTCCTAAGACAGATAATTTTCATTCCCTATAGTGAAATTTATATGTATATTTTGCAAGAAACCCTCATCCCACTCCCATTTGCCCCCACTCTACAAAGGCTTCAAGGAGCACTTAATTATTCTCCCTAGGATCATCTTTAGAAGAAGCAGCTGGTGTTATAGATAGGGAGAACTGACCTCAGAATTAGGAAGAAAAGCTTTTAAATCCTATCTCTGAAGGATATTGGTTGTGCCACCCTATGCAATTATTTAATCTCCCAGGTGCCATGGAATCTTTAAGACTACAAAATGCAGAATAATTTCAACCTGCATTGGTAGAGGTTATTCCTCACCTGTAGTTTCCTTTACAAATAAAATCATAGGTTTGGAAAATAAAAGAGGACTATATCTAAGCAGTG